>CBVK0101420732.1:0-12937 GCA_900067695.1 Picea abies | reverse complement strand
TTGCACAAGATTAATGGTTGAGGGTTGAATAGTTTTATTATCTAAATCGATTAATAGTTTAACATTCAATTGGTTACTATCTGCCTTGTGCCTTAGGTTGAATTGTAAATGGTGGTTGGTCATAGTTGTTACACCAAAGATGATTTCCTTGTAGGAAAACAATAAATCCTTCAGTTAGTTGCACAATTTAACTTGATTGATGTCACCTCTCATCTAAGTGACTTGTTGATTGGGTGCTTGGGTATTTTCTTCGTAAATTTATTGAGAGATACTCCAGTCTCCTAGCGCAAGGGATTTTGCTTGGGTTAAAGTTCTAGTTATGTTATGTTGCGCCACAGTTATTGTCATGCCTATCGCCTTGTGATGACATGATTCATGATGAGGGGATCATCGCGTGCCCTGATTTATAGATGCAAATGATAACCTGGCTAGAGTCTTGTGATTCTTGATGTGGGTGTATTATTCATTGTAATTGATGTTGGTAATTGGTTTTGTAATACCTTAATGTGATTAGTTTTTATTGCAGTAGAGGGTTCTAGTTACTAGTCGTCGAAGCCATTGTGTCGGGGTTGTTGATGTTGTCCTTTAGCTTATAGGCATTGTCTTTCTTGTATTGGGCGGGTAGCCGTTTTGTTCGTCTAATTGATTATCGCATGTTTCGTCCAGTTGCATGATGTGGTAGTATGCTAGGTCATACAAGTTTGTTTCTTGATCTACGTGCATTTTTTTCATCGTCAAGTTTTGTGGTTTAACTGTTGTCATTATCACCTTCCTGCTTAAAAAAAAAAAAAAAACTTTTGCGTTGAGTCACTTGTAGTTGTAATAAGGGGTTCATTACATATGGTCTGAGAGTGGGTTCAACCCTGTGACTATGGATTGCCATGATTTCCACTGTAGTAAACCCTTGAGTAATAACCTAGTGCTATTTAAAACTTTGACGTGTCCATGTGGTGATCTCGAATATAGGACGCCATAGAGGTTTGCAAAGTGGTACCTTGGAAGGAGGTGAAACATCTCCGAAAGTGCCCATTCCCTCAAAGTCTAACCCCCATGGGGGAAGGACAAGTCCTTGCACTGGATTCGATTGTTGTAAGGGATGGTGATGGTCTGACAAGGACCTTCCAAGGAACGTCAAAGACCTTGATTCACCATATGTATTGAGATCAGGCCAGGGAGCCTGTACCCTTGTAGGTCCACAGCGTGCCCCAACCAGTACCATTAGTTTCACCGAGAACTTGAGAAGTATAATTTCTCAAGTCCACGAGTGTCACAGATGGCTCAGACGTTGAGGCATGAATGGAGAGCAAGACATTGTTCTTCATGCTTCGTGATTATGACCTCGATCATGAAGTTCTACATGGCGGTCTTTCAACTGAAAGGGGAGCGCTTTTCTATGGTGGAAGATGCTCCTACCAAAATTGAACATGGCAGTCGAAGACACTTCATGGGAACTGTTCAAGGAATGGTTCCAAGAGAGGTATCTGTCTAAGGAATTCATGCAGAATCAGCTCAACAAGTTCAACACCTTATGATAGGGAGGTTGTACGGTGCCTGAATACAAGGCCTGTTTTATTGGAGCTTCTTCGGTATGCTCCACACCTTAATATAGAGAAACTTAAGGTCAACAGGTTTGTGGTTGGCCTTAATGTCAACATTCCTGCACAGGTTAAGATTTTTTTGCCTCAAACCTTACATGATGTTTTCCATAAGGCCCTAATAGTCAGAGTAGAACTCTAGTGAGACTAGCAGGATGATGCAAACCCCCGAACCTCGGGCCAAGATCTGTACAGGATAGTTCTTCTTCGAATCCACTGAACCAAAATAGTTCTTTCGAGCCCTCACTAGAACCCCATGAATTCGATCGGTCAACAGGTTTGTGGTTGGCCTTAATGTCAACATTCCTGCACAGGTTAAGATTTTTTTGCCTCAAACCTTACATGATGTTTTCCATAAGGCCCTAATAGTCAGAGTAGAACTCTAGTGAGACTAGCAGGATGATGCAAACCCCCGAACCTCGGGCCAAGATCTGTACAGGATAGTTCTTCTTCGAATCCACTGAACCAAAATAGTTCTTTCGAGCCCTCACTAGAACCCCATGAATTCGATCCATAGGTCCTTCACGAAAACTCCGTCGGCACAAACATACATCAGGCATGAGTCTTCACCTCCACACGACCACCAAATATGACCCTCAGTGTAATATGATCGAGACTTTTCCCGAAAAGGAATTTTGGGTTTCGCGACTTTGGGAATCCTGATGTTGAGTCTCTTGACTCTTCAATCCCCAAAACCCAAAATACTGAAATGTCGAAATGCTGAAATGTGTGACCGTAGCCCCACTCCAAAGGCACGTTGTGTTTCACAACTTCAGGGGTTTCAATGCAAAGAGCCCTGGCTCCTTGTCATCGGGATTTATGAAATGTCGAATCCCGAAATGCCAAAATGTCAAACCCCGAAAGGGTTGGCGAGTGGAAAGCTCCCCGCTTGGGTCTTGTCCATGTGGCCCTGTCCCGTGACCTACGGATATTCCTACAAATTCTTTTGGGTTTTCACATTTCAGAGAATTGCAATGCAAGGCTGCCATGATTCTTGACCCTTCAAACTCTCGAGTCCCGAAATACCGAAATACCAAACCTCAAAATGTCAATATTCCACTCCACAGAGAGATCAATGGCTGTGAGCCTCCCCTGATCCGATGGTTTAGATCCTTTCGATATTTCATGGGTCAAGAGTCCCAAACTCTTACCCTTTGCATCCCCGGTAGCCAAAATACTGAAATGACAAAATATCTCTGCTGAGAGATCAACGACCCTTGTCCCTCTTGGACCAACGACAATGATCCAACTGGATCGATGGTCCACCTCCTTTCAGGAAATTCCCCGAAACATTGATTGCTTGCCACATGTCCTTATGGGTGTTGAAATACACTCCCTTTAACCTTCTCGCTGATCTGTGAGATCTAACGACTCATGACATTTTGCACTTCTCCATGAAGTGGCTTCGCCATCTGTTTCTTCTCTTCTGTGTGTCTTTTCCCTGCTGCCATGGACATGAAACTCAATAGTCTAGATCCTTCATCCCTCCACCAATCCAACAGTATTTGTAGCTCCCTTCTAAGCTTGCGCTTCTTCCTTCCCCTTGGAAGATTTCTTGCTCCAAAAGGCCTCGGCCTTTGTCTTTGTTGCAAAGCCTGTATCCTCGGCTCCCACCTGTATTCTAAGGACATTTCCCCTCCTGATATTTGTTGACTGTGAAACCTCGAAGTGTTTCTCAACCTCCTACTCCTCTCGGCTATTACTCTATGCGCAAAGGCATTGTTCCTCCTGAGCTTTACTCACCCTGAAACCTCAAAGGGTTTCTCGACCTCTGCACTCCTTGCAGGGTCCTTGCACACAACTGTGCTATCCATCCTGAACTTATCTGTGGCTCTGACCTTAAAGTGTCTCTATCCCTTTCTCTCCTTGAAGGGGTATAAGTGCCCACTGGAAACTTCCTACTCAAGCACTCCTTGCTGAGCCTGCAGGGTGTTCAGTAACCCTGTGAAGGTCTTCCTGTGACTCTTCTCCTATATCAGAACTCGAAAGAGTCCCTTCTATGCACACTATGCACTTGTTCAATGCCCTCCTGGTAGAGCTCTACAGAATTAGCAGTGATTTTGTCTTCTCAATGAACTCGAAATAGATTTCTCTCCCAATGCATCTAGTGCATTTGCTTGATGCCCTCCTGGCAAAGCTTCCACAGAATTCTCAGAAATTTTGTCTGTCATGTGCCCTCCTCTGCACAATTCTTCCTTCAAGGTGTTCAACAACCTTGAGGCTTCTCCCTGAGTCAAAGAATTCCTTTGATGCACCCTCCTGGCACATGTCTGTTTGAATTCCACATAATTCATAAGTGCACTCTATGCACTGGCTTACAGAACCCACAATGTTTTGTCATGCAGCCTCTTGCATGAAGCCACAATGAACCAGACTTGAAATCAAAGAACCCAACATACAATGACTCTTGTCTGTAACCTGCAAATGCAAACTAACGTACATCTACAACATATCATCCACACATATAGACATTCATTCATGAATTTACAAACACATGAACAACAAGATGCAGGAAAAACTGCTCTTTATATTAATATGAGATGTCTGATTACAATGTGTTCAAGATCGGACTGCAACAGAGTCTCGGCTCTCTCTTCTCTACTCTTGGCTCTACCTACTCAAAATAAGATCTAAGATCTTTTACATGAGGGGGCTATTTGAGCTCTTCCCTCCAAGCTACCTACTCTCATTAATTACCTTCAATTACATTGAATGGGCCATCTAATCCGAATCGGAGTTAGATCCCCTTCTACCTGTCAGCCATTAAGGTGACACTAACTACAGTTTGCTCAAAGGCAGATCTTGGATCTTTGGCCTTACAAACATTTAATACATTAATTCAAATTCAAAATTTCAAAGTGAGAGGGTTGTGCCTCTCTCCTCTCCATTAGATGTGCATTGAGTGGGCTGCCTGGATGGCGCGTAGTTGGCTTGGAGTGATGCTCCTGTACCATGCTCCTCTACTATGAAATATTCATGAGCTCCTGCTCATGAGCTTCCCAACATCGTTGTTGAAATCCACCTGGATCCCAAATAGTTCTTTGGAGCTGTTCATCTGCTCCTCTGCTTCATTGCTACTGCTGCTGCATCTTCTACTTTCCTGCTACTCTTGCAGGTTCCCTTCTGCTCAACTTCCCATTGATGGCAGTCTATGATGATCGAATCATCAGCCTTCTAATATCCTCAATTATTTCTTCCAGCTCCTACAGTGGCTAGCACTCTTTTTGTAGTCTGCTCCACTACACTTCCTCTCTGCAAATGGGTAGATCAACTATACCTCTCATTCCATCTTTCCCATCTCTTGTGGCCTTAACTCGCCACTCTATTGTAGATTCCAATTTTCCAGTCTCCTCACTGAGTTATTGCTCAACTTCTTCCTGTGACAACTTTGTTTCTACCATTTCTCTTACTGGTGTATTTCCAGCTTCCTCTAGTTGCTCCTTGGGCTGGTATTCTCCCTCATCTGTTGTTGCATACATTGGCATTGCAGTCATCATCATCTGTTCATCTCCCTAGATGAACATTCTGAGCGATTCCTCAGAATGCTCCTCTGCTAACATCTGCATGACTGTCTTCTCATGGTAGTCATATACTGGCTCTGGATGGCTTAACCAATCCTCCAACATTTCTAACTCCAACTCCCATGGAGTGAGTATTTTATCCGCATGCTCTTCTTTTTTTGTCAGCTTCAGTGTTCCAGCTATCTCCTTTTCAACTTCCTGGCTGAAACTTTCGATCCATTCTTCTAAATGCTCCTTTTCCTTTGCTTGGGCAGCCTCTCATATCTGCTCCATCTCTTTGACAGTCACAACTGGATGTCCTTCTCCTACTGATTTTGTATATACAACACTAGATTTGGCCTCCCCTGGGCTATGTGGTAGGAATATCTCAATTCCTCCAATGATCAGAAGACATTTTTTATCCTCCTCTATCATCTCTCCTTGCTGATATGAACTCACCTCTGAGTTCATGAGACTTTCAGACAGTCACACTTCTGTTCCTTTTCCCACCTAGAAATTTGGGAATTTCCTACTGCCCACTTGGAAGTCTTTGAGATTAATCGATCCCATCTCATTGCCCACTTGGAAATCTAAATTTTCACCTCTGTCCACCTGGTCATTTATGAGATCTTCCAGTGATCTCTTCTCCTCATCATCACTGAGATTTCTCCCAGCTTCTGGTTCACACACATGAACCATCTCTTCTTCCTCTCTGAGGCTCTCCACATACCTCAACCATTCCTTCAACAGTCTCCGTTGTCTTCTAGCCAACAAATCCTTGACTGGCCACTTTTCTTTCCTCCTCAGAGGCCATTCATACACCCATCACATCTTTGCATCATGTTTCATTTCAAATGCAAGATCCTCCATCCTCGCTCTTATCTCGGTCAGTTCTTTATCCATCTCATCTTTTCTTTTCTACTGATTGTTTTTCTTTCCACTGCATCCATGGCCTTCAGTAGCCATCTTCACCTTCTACCTGACCTCTTGGCAAGTCTATTGATGTCACTCTACAACTGAGAGCAATTGCAACATCTCCTATAGTCCTCCTGATTATCTATTTGTTGTTGCATCCTGTAACAACCTTCACCTGAAATATACAGACGAAGTCCTACTCTAATACCATTTGATGTGTATCAGAGTATTATTTTTCCTCTAGATCCTTTTGCCTGAGATGTATAGATAAAATCAGGCTCTAATACCACAACTGATGCAGACCCTCAACCCTCGGGCCAAGATCCATGCAGGATCGCTCTTCTTCGAATCCACAAAACTGAAATAGTTCTTTTGGCCCCTCACTGGAACCCCACGAATTCGATCCATAGGTCCTTCACAAAAACTCCACTGACACAAACATACACCAGGCGTGAGTCTTCACCTCCACATGACCACTAAATACGACCCTTGGCCAAATATGATCGGGACTTTTCCCGCAAAGGAATTTTGGGTTTCATGACTTTAGGAATCCTGATGCCAAGTCTCTTGATTCTTCAATCCATGAAACTCAAAATACTGAAATGTGTGACCACAACCCCACTCCAAAGGCACGTCGTGTTTCGCGACTTCGGGGGTTTTAATATAAAGGCACGTCGGGTTTCGCGACTTCGGGGGTCGAAATGCCGAATCCCAAAATGCAGAAATATCGAACCCAAAAAGGGTTGGCGAGTGACAAGCTTCCCGCTTGGGTTTTGTCCACGTGACCCTGTCCCATGACCTACGGCTATTCCTCCAAATTCTTTTAGGTTTTCACATTTCATAGAATCACAATGCAAGACTGCAATGATTCTTGACCCTTCAAACTCTCGGGTCCTAAAATGTCAAAATACCGAACCCCAAAATGTCGATATTCCACTTCACGGAGAAATCAATGGCTGTGAGCCTCCCCTGATCCAACAGTTCAGATCCTTTCAGGATTTCATGGGTCAAGAGTCCTAAACTCTTACCCTTTTCATCCCCAGTTGCCAAAATACCAAAATGTCGAAATATCTCTACTGAGAGATCAATGGCCCTTATCCCTCTTGGACCAACGACTACAATCCAACTAGATCGATGGTCCACCTCCTTTCGGGAAATTCCTTGAAACCTTGATTTCTTGCCACATGTCCTTATGGGTGCCGAAAGACACTCCCTTTAACCTTCTTGTCGATCTGCGAGATCTAATGACTCATGGAATTTCTCACTTCTCCACAAAGTCGCTACACCATCTGTTTCTGCTCTTATGTGTGGATTTTCCCTTCTTCCTTGGACATGAAACTCAACGGTCCAAATCCTTCTTCCCAACACCGATCCAACAGTAGTTGTAGTGCCCTTCTAAGCTTGTGCTTCTTCCTTCCCCTTGGAAGATTTTTTGCTCCAAAAGGCCTCATCCTTTGTCTTTGTTGCGAAGCCTGTATCCTCGGCTCCTACCTGTATTCTAAGGATGTTGTCCCTCCTGAGCTTTGTCGACTGTGAAACCTTGAAGGGTTTCTCAACCTCCTGCTCCTCTCGGCTATTACTCTGTGCACAAAGGCATTGTTCCTCCTGAGCTTTATCCACCCTGAAACCTCAAAGGGTTTCTCGACCTCTGCACTCCTTGTAGGGTCCTTGCACACAACTGTGCTATTCGTATTGAGCTTATATGTGGCTTTGAACTCAAAGTGTCTCTATCCCTTTCTCTCCTTGAAGGGGTATAAGTGCCCTCTGGCAACTTCCTGCTCAAGCACACCTTTCTGAGCCTGCAAGGTGTTCAGTAACCCTGTGAAGGTCTTCCTATGACTCTTCTCCTATCTCAAAAATCGAAAGAGTCCCTTCTGTGCACACTATGCACTTGCTCAATTCCCTCCTGGAAGAGCTCTACAAAATTCTCAGTGATTTTTTTTTCTCAACGAACTCGAAATAGAGTTCTCTCCCAATGCATCCAGTGCATTCGCTTGATGCCCTCTTGGCAGAGCTTCCACATAATTCTCAAAAATTTTGTCTGTCCTGTGCCCTCCTCTGCACAGTTCTTCCTTCAAGGTGTTTAGCAACCTTGAGGCTTCTCTCTAAGTCAATTAATTCCTCTGGTGCACCCTCCTGGCATGTCTCTGTCCCAATTCCGTAGAATTTAGAAGTGCACTCTATGCACTGGCTTACATAACCCGCAGTGTTTTGTCATGCAACCTCTTGGATGAAGCCACAAAGAACCAGATTTGAAATCAAATAACCTAACAGACAATGACTCCTGTCTGTAACCTACAAATGCAAACTAACATACATCTACAGCATATCATCCACACATATAGACATTCATTCATGAATTTACAAACACATGAACAAAAATATGCAAGAAAAAATGCTCTTTCTATTAATATGAGATGTCTGATTACAATGTGTTCAAGCTTGGACTACAACAGAGTCTCAGCTCTCTCTTCTCTGCTCTTGGCTCTACAGACTCTTGGCTCTACCTAATCAAAATAAGATCTAATATCTTTTACATGAGGGGGATCTTTGAGCTCTTCCCTCCAAGCTACCTACTCTCATTAATTACCTTCAGTTACATTGAATGAGCCATCTAATCCGAATCGGAGTTAGATCCCCTTCCAGCTATCATCCATTAAGGTGACACTAACTATAGTCTACTCAAAGGCATGGGTTGGCTCTTCGGCCTTACAAACATTTAATATATTAATTCAAATTAAAAATTTGAAAGTGAGAGGGTTGTGCCTCTCTCCTCTCCATTGAATGCGCGATGAGTGGGCTGGCTAGCTGGCACGTAGTTGGCTTGGAGCGATGCTCCTGCATCATGGGACAGGTGTCATCTAGTGCACAGTAGCATCAAACACTAGCTAGACATTCACCAGGATATCATGTCTTCCAGAGAGGAGCCACTTTCAGTACAGCTTGGTGACCAGTGCCTTAGCAGTGGACTCCTTACCGTGGACCACAGCACCAGCAACAATGTCGACTGCTGCAATAGCATTTTAGGCCTATTGAGAAGAAAAAACCAGGGTTCCAAGTTGGTGGGCCGTCGACTTCTACTTTCGGTACGAAAAGTATTGGACCAAAGAAAGGGTGTTAGACATGTGGGGAACCACATTACCAACGTGATTTCCCAATGGAGAGGACTAGAGAATTTTGACCAACCGGACCCACTACCATGGGAGATTTGGGCAAGTTCCATCGAATTATTGCAGCGATGAATAACCACCAGGAAGAGCACTAGTCAACTATGCTCGAAACATCAAGTACCATCGCTAACCATACCCTTAGTGTTTTGATAGATGCACGTGCTACCAAATTTTTTATTTCTGGTGCAACGCTAAAAGAGTTAAGGTAAAGACAGTCAAAGACGACAAGTTTATCTTTGTAGAAATGGCTTCAGGAGCCAAAGAAAAGGTTGGTGGGAAGGTTATGGGTTATAGTCTTAACTTGGGAGAGCTTGTCACTAGGGCCAACTTGTATGTCACGATCTTAGGATCTTATAACGTCGTGATCAATATGGATTGGTTGGAATTACATGAGGCAATACTCAACCGACGAAAAAATGGTTGAGCTTGGTCAATGATGATAGACAGAGATACGTGATTGTAGGCTGGAACCAGAGATTTTCCCTGATGTAAGCTTAATGTGATCCTTGCGTTAAAAGAGAAGGGAATAGCGGAAGGTCTAGAACACCTTCTGGTGGTAAGAGAGTTTGAGGAAGTCTTCCCTGAGGTGTTACCTAGGATGCCTCCAGAGAGGGAATTGGAATTTACCATAGACCTAAAACTGGGGACTAAAGAAATAGAAAGAACGCCTTATCGGATGTCGACCCCAGAGTTACAGGAGTTGAAAATGAAACTGAAGGAGTTGTTGGACCTAGGACTTATACGTCCAAGTGTGTCACCATGGGGTGCACCTGTTATTTTTATATGAAAGAAGGATGGGTCGTGGAGACTCTACATTGACTATCATCAATTGAACAAGGAAACAATTAAGAATCAATATTTGTTGCCAAGGATTGATGATTTGTTTGATCAGATGAAAGGTGCGATGGTGTTTTCAAAGATCAACTTGAGATTAGGTTATCACCAGTTACAGATCAAGGAGGATTACATCCCTAAGACCACCTTTAAGATGAGTTTTAGACATTACGAATTTACCATTTTACCTTCTGGACTGAGAAATTCCCTTGGGGTATTTATGAGTTTGATGAACTGGCATTTTTGCGAATAATTGGACAAGTTCATCCAAGTATTCATTGACGATATTTTGATTTACTTTCGGATGATGGAGGGGAGAGGTGCACTTGCGTCTGGTACTACAATGTCTATGAGAGAACAAATTGTATGGGAAATTGTCTAAATGCTCATTTTATCAATCGAAGATTCATTACTTAGGGCACGTCATCTCCGACGAAGGTATCACAATGGATCCAACAAAGGTAGAGGATATTATGGAATGGCATGTGCTGATCAATGTCCCAGAAGTGTGTATCTTCATGATTTTAGTGAGATACTATTGACGACTAGTCAAGGCTTTATCAAAGATAGCAAATCCGATCACAGAATTTCAGAAGAAGAACAAGAAGTTTGTTCAGACTGAGAAATGCACAGAATCATTTTTGAGGATCAAGGAGTTGTTGAAAACCACACTGATACTAAAGGTCCCTGACATGGACTCATAATTCTTGGTATGCACTGACACATCCAAGGAAGGCTTAGGCGGAGTCTTGATGCAAGACGGTTGAGTGGTCGCTTGCATATCAAGAAAGTTGAGAAGGCATGAGGAGAAATATGTGACGCACGATTTGTAGTTGTTAGCCATTGTTTATGCCTTGAGAGTTTGGAGACACTACCTTATTCGATGAAAGTTTGAAATAAAAACATACTACTGTGGAATACAACACATCTTTATGCAAAGTGACTTGAACATGCGACAATGACGTTGTTCGGAATTTCTTAGCGAGCATGATTTCAAGATTACTTATATAAAGGGAATAGTGAACAGAGTGGCTGATGCGTTGAGTCGGAGACCGCGCATAATTTTGGTGATGCCTCTTCAGACGAATCTACGTGAAAAGATTCTAACTTTACAATGTGACGATAACTGGTACAAAAAGGTGAAGGATTTTATTGGAGAAAGGACAATGATGGTACCAAAATTTGAAGGATTTACTTTGAACAATGATGGATTATTGAGATTTAAAGGTCAAATTTATGTACTACCCAACGATGAGTTGAGGAGTTTGATCCTAAACAAGGCTCACAGAGCAGTGTACATGGCTTACCCAAGAGTCACGAAGATGAGGGCAGACCTTAAACCCTTATTCTTTGGGAAGGGATGAAGGCAGAGATAGTCAACTACGTGGCAAGATGTCTAGAATGTCAGTAGGTGAAGGATAAACATAGACATCAACAAGGATTACTACAACCACATGCTATTCTGGAATCGAAATGGGAGGTCATTTCAATGGATTTGATTGTTTGATTTCCATTGACGACAAGGAGACATGACTCGATTTTTGTGGTAGTCGACACTATAATGAAGAGTGCTCATTTTATTCCTATGCGTACGACGTATCAGGCACCTGACATAGCTAGATTTTTCATCAGTGATATTTTGAGGTTGCATGGTGTGCCTAAGAGGATTATATCTGATGAAGGATCGATGTTCACGGGATGATTTTGGATAAGTTTCCAAGAGGACTTGTGAATCCAGCTTAAATTTAGTACCGCGTATTTCCCAGAGACAGACAGGAAGACCAAACGAACAAACCAAATCTTGGAGGATATGTTGTGTATGTACGTGATGGACCAAAAAAAGCGTTGGGAGGAATTTTTGCCACTGGTAGAATTCACATATAACAACAATTATCAAAGCACCATTAAGATGGAGCCTTTCGAGTTTCTTTACAGGCGACCATGTCAAATGCCTTTGAGTTGAGATCAGCTTGATGATAGGTCCTGGTTGAGCTAGAAGTGATCCAAGAAATGGAAGATCAAATGAAAACAATAAGACAAATGATCAAATAAGCACAATATTGGTATAAGAGTTATGACGATGTGCACTGTGTCGATCATAGTTATGAGGTCAGTGATCGAGTCTTCTTGCAGGTGAAACCGCATAAGAGTTCGATCAAGTTTTGAAAGGGTGTTAAACTCTCTCCTAGGTTCATGGGACCTTTTGAGATTGTGGAAAAGAAGGAACCTGTGGCCTGTCGACTAGCCTTTTCTTATTCTTTAAGGTGTATGCACGATGTTTTTCACGTATCTGTTGTGAGACATTATATTAGTGATCCTACACATGTTATTGAAATGACTTCCTTGTAGGTATTTGACAAGGGTGCTCTCATAGTGAAGCCAATCCGCATATCGGACCATCACATTTGATAGTTATTACATAGAACAGTAGATCAATTCAAGGTCCAATGGGATGACTATAGTCCGCACTTGATGACCTTGGAGGACGCATATGATATGCACCAACAGTTCCCAGTTTTGTTTGATAGATAGACTTTGATACTGTGATACACTTTATTTTGGCACTTATATACTGTGAAACTTCGGGATAAATTTTAAACCAAGAGAAGGTGTATCTAACATCTTTCTCTTGCATGCACTGAGTGAAGATATTATTTGAGGACACTTGCATGCAAGTGATCTAGGTTATTATACTATTGGTCATTTTGATTATGATTATGAGATATTATGGATTTGATGATATGTTATTTTTCCGTATTTACTCAAATAGGTATTATTGACTTGGTCCTCTTAAGTGTGCAGGACTCTGGACATTGAGGATGCAGAGGCATTGATGAAACCCCTTGGACTCTGGATCGAGTCAGGGAGTGGAATATTGGGGTTTGAATGTTGTTGATGTGACATATGTACATATGATTAGATG
>CBVK0101420721.1:0-10941 GCA_900067695.1 Picea abies | reverse complement strand
ATCAGTTGTGGATCCTCCCTAAGATCCATCCTTGACCTTAGATTCGAATCAAACTAACTTCAGAGATAAAGGAGATCTTCCCCTGATTTTCTCAACAGCATAACAATCCCCCATAATGGTGCACAAAGCACTACAACGCTCCCCCAAAGTAGGGCAAGGAGAACTAGCGCTCCCTATTAGTGGGTAGGCGAGCACTGCCCAAGATTTCCTCAAAAAACCCATCGCTCCCCCAGAATGGTGCACAAAGCACTACAACGCTCCCCCAAAGGAGGGTAAGGAGTGCTAGCACTCCCTGTTAGTGGGTAGGGGAGCGTTTCCCTTAAAAATTCATTTTTAAGTGGTCTTCCTCAAGGCAAAGGCTTTGTACTCTTTGTCAAATGATTTATCCTTCTCTAACCAGTCTTTGAGGGTGTCTTCAAGTGTTCCTTGTGATGTCTTTCGAGACACGACATAGGAAAGATGACAATATGATGTTTGTGACACTTGCGGCCAAAATGAGACACTTGTGACACTTGTAATGACGACAATAGGTCATCATTGAAGTGAGTAATTTTGATGTGTAACAACTAGTTAAAAACTTTCTTGTCTAGAACCAATTAAGAATCGAGGAAGGCATGCATTACATAAATATACAAGCTAGGGGTAATCAATTATACTTTTTTTTCTTTGAACATCCTTATTCTTGAGTTCTTGAATAAGGAAATTGCTCATTGTGCAATGAGGTGAACCTTGAGGCATATGCTAAAGTCCACTTTTTAATTCTTGAATGAAAGAAAAGGAGTCAAACAAATCAAAGTGCTTTAGGGAAAAAGGTGTTTATTAGTCAATGATAATTTTCAACGAATATATCAAGGAAACGAGAAGTTGTTGGCAGTAGTAGTAGATACAAAAGTAAAGGTGATATTGACTTTCTTGCTAGATTATATTTTAGAATACTAGTTACTATGACACATGTACCATGGACTTATTTACAAAACTATTAGACCAATTGATTATTGCCAATTTCTAATGGGAGCAAGTTCAAAGTGAAGGACAACTTTGTTGATTGATTTATAGACATAAAGAATTAAGATGAATCAAAATAGATATTGCATGGTGATCAATGCAATATGCATCCAAGACACATGAGTTAATGCAATTGTTTAAGAATGTTGACCAAAAATGATCAAGCATATAGTCATTGTTATTTGTTGACTTTAATATATGTAAATTTAACTTATGACTTTACATGAATAAGATAAGTATTTTTTGAACTATTTAATTTTGCATCATGTTGATGTTCAAATCCCCAGTGATTACATTGTGCTCACAATGTTGAATGTATTTTGGTATAGTGTAAATGAGATATAAAATATCATCAAGTAGTGCATGATATGCACTATAGATATTTTCCAACTTGACCATTGTGTTATCGATTTGAAAACAAATAATAATTGATTATATCATTTGTTTTATAATTCTCTTGTTTCTAAATTACTAATGTCTTTTTGCAACATGTGGAGATGCCATGAAAATGAAATGTTGATAGACATTTGTATTTTTTTGCAAGTGCATTGTGTTTTGAAGTTGAGTTTGTTTGTATTTCTTGCAAACACAAGATATCAATGTGCATCTGAACATAGTGATTGACAATATTTTCAATATGCAGTGGCATGCTCCTTGTGTTCAAGGAGTATATCATAAAGTACTTTTGATAATATTGATTTGAAACTATGTTTAAGTTATAGATATTGATTTGTTTAAAGTATTTGTACCTCTATTAAAAGTATATGTTCTAATTGGTTGATGAAATAAAGTGGTTCAATGTGCTTAACATGAGGAAATAAAGTGTACACAATTCAATTTTGTTTAATTCCTGTTGGGTCAAATCTTAGGGAAAAAATATAGGGTGGAAGTGCAGTGATATGATTTTTCTTATCTACCTGATGCTTCTCTGGTTGAGCCATATGGTCCTTAGATTGATAAAAAATGATGAATTGGATGATATATATCTATCAACAAATTTTTCAACATCATCATCTGAATCTTGTTTGTAAATGGGTGCATATTGTATCCAAAGAAAGCCATACTAATGGCCATCGTCTCTTTTTTGGAATTTAGTTGTGAAGAAAAAGTCTACAACTTGTCCAAATATTTCAATATTGTTTGAAACCAACTTTCAAAAAGTTGTTATGTAGTGTCTGCGGCAATGACTATAGATGACAAGTTTCCTTCTCATCAACATGAGTCAATATTGTCATTAGAAATGCTTTCTATATGTGTAACTATACACTTATCTCTAGTTTATTTTAAAGTATTGCATAAAGGGTCCCGAATATGTTCAACATTAGTGAATGTAACAAAAAAATTAGGAGGACCAAGTTGTCTTATCATGGCAAAAAACCATTTTTTCATGTTTTCAAAATAATAATGTGAAATATGTATGCTTTGGAGATAGTGAAATGCAATAAGCAATTTTAATACGTTTTCAATGTCGTTTTTGTAAAGTTACATCTTTTGCAAGATTTTTTTTCCTTTAAGCTCTCCTTGTGAACATACATCCAATTATAACTTGAAACTTGGTTTATAAAAATATGAATTGTTTTGAAGAAAATATTAGTAATATGCAATTTAGTCATTGGAAAGTTGTAAAAGATCCAATTGCACTATTTGTTGAGGACAAAAACACTTTACAATATCATCAAGTCGACTAGGTCCATAGAACAATGTTAGAAAATTTAGTTCTTTTAAGTACTTATCTTAAAAAATACCCAATGGTTTGAATCCTTTGGAAAAGGAAATTTGTACGATGTCGATCTTTATCTCATCAACTAAATGAAATTGAGCATACCCATGTACTATTGTTTTAGATATTTGTTGAATATAATTATCATTGTTAATAGAATCTAATAGTTCTATGTTTCACAATTGATCAACATGCTCTATAATGTTTTTCTTAAGTATTTATTTCCATTCATTATTGATACCAACACTTTCATTCTTATTCTAGAGCAATGTGTTGGAAGAGTCATAAATAGAAACCGTGACATTGTTTGGTCCAACATTCCCAAACAATCAGACTTTTTGTATTCTAATCCTTATTTTAAGAATAACTTCAATTATCATGGAGTCTATTAAACTTCTAGGAAATGCAACTTGAGCTTGATCCAATTCTACAGTAACATTTATCAATGTTCATGTAAGACCAATTTGAGTTTTTTTTAATACAAGTTGCCTTATTTGTGCAAAATCTATTCTAGATGACACTAGAATTTTTGCTCAAGTTTGTGTTAACACTTGGTATTTTCTTTTGGATGTATCAAAGAAACCCTAAGGTAACTATTTCAACTAGCTTTAGATTGTATTTCTGACCTATACAATCAGAGAGGTCTCTCTAAAAAATCAAAAGACTTTCACACTCAAGAAATATTCAACAATAACACTCAGAGGTCAAATTCTGATATAAGATAGGTTTGTTTTTGTTTTAAAGAGATGGTAGGACAATCAAGAGTGAAAGCACCATTGGGTAATGTAGTCAACCCTTGAAAATGAATGAAAACAATGACTGGTAGGTAGGACTTTCCAGAGGAACAAAGGCTAAATTAGGTGATGAACTTTTTGTTTTGAGTTTGGTTGTGTAGGGTGGAAGAGGAAACAAAACATATAATAGAATCAGAGCATCATGAAAGATGAATTTTGACCTAGTTAAGAAGAGAAACATAGTTTAAATCACTTGAGTCTAAAGCACCATTAGATGAATTATAGACCCTTTAATTATCCAATTTAAACATAAGAAAATGAAGATGAAAGTAAAGACACAAGAAGTACATACAAAGATAAGAGTACAAAATTTAGACCACCACCATTAGAATCTTTTTCATAAAAAGTTCAGGACTTCTACATTTGTATTTTGTTCAGATTAAGAGAATATTACAATAAGGATCAAAATGACTATACTTTCTTCCAATCTTGCCCTTCTCCATCATCATGTTCTTTGCATTTTCCCATAATGAACAAAAACTTATAGAACATTCTCAAAAACTTTAGATGACCCTTTTCCCCAAAAAGACAAAATTGTGAGGTTTCTTCATTCATATCTTTGCTATCTCAACAAGAAGGTTCATTTTATCTTTTCCTTCTTCAACAATTTTCATTTGTAACCTCAAGGACCTGTTTGTCTTTGTCAATGATTTTTTTTTCCTTTTTAGATTCTGTACCAAAAACTCAGGTGGACAATTTACACAACAAAACAGGGGGGTTAGGTTTTTCTCTGTTTATCGTCAAGGGATTTTACTAAATCAGAGGAAAGATTTTTGAGAAGGTATGATAACATGGAAAAAATGAGCCTTACTAGTTTTACACAACAAAAAAAAGTGAACAGTGAATGCGTAGCGAAAACACCTGCAACTGAGTTTGCGTAGTGAGAGGGCCTACATAGGGTTTGCGTAGCGAGGAAATTGGTTTGCGGAGAAAAGGTTTCTTTGAATATTGCTTTGAGAGGAAAATGACTGATCACAAGTTGAGGATGCATGAAAATGGACAAAAGGTGGCAAAGATGCATGCACTATTTGATAGGGGGATATTTTGAAAGGAAAAGTACTCGTTTTAGGTGATGAGACTTCCCAAGTTGTTTCAAGTAACTTGTGTAGAAAATTCGCATAGCACACACATATTTTCATTTTCCAAGGTACACATGACATGAGATTTGATCATTACCCTTTTTCCTGATCTCATCATATGTGATGATGATCAATGATTCCTTTGACATGAATTTCCTTCCTAGACTTATGACTCGACTTTGACATACTATTTCCCACTTCGTGACATTATTTCAAACTAGAACATCAAGGACCTTTATAAATCTTTCGATATGATAGAATCTTATACCCGTTTAATAATTTCTTGTATTTCATGATGTCTAATGATGCATTATGAAATAGACACAAAAACCATTTGACTCAAGCCTATGCCTTGACTCTCTTTTGACATGCATCTTATCCTTCATTTGATCAATAACCTAAGGCATTTGAATCACCCCATGAAACAAAAAGACTCAATTAGGATTTCCTTGGTCTTCGTAAGACCAAGGTATGACTTTAAAAAATT
The DNA here is from genome assembly GCA_900067695.1 of Picea abies. Classification (NCBI taxonomy): domain Eukaryota; kingdom Viridiplantae; phylum Streptophyta; class Pinopsida; order Pinales; family Pinaceae; genus Picea; species Picea abies. The sequence continues at coordinate 5,856 of CBVK0101420721.1, read as the reverse complement.
TGAACAAACTCCAAACTTTACTCAAAAATAAATATGCTAACATTTGGCAAGGTCTCGATGAACATTAATTCCTTCTTCTATTTGATTTGTGAAGGACATGCAAAAATAGGAAATTGTTCATTTCAAAGAGATTTTTTTCAATGTGTGCAAATTTGGTCATTGAGCTGAATGGATTTTTATCATTTTCTATTTGTGATAGATGCAAAGCAAGATATGATATATACTACAATTTTTTTTTCTTTTTCTTTCTTTCTTTATTTTTTCTTTTAGTCATATGGATGCTCATTGTCCTCATATTTATTATTTCAAGTGCCATATTTTAGCAAAATAGTTTGTTCAATTTTTTAACCAAGGTTCTTTCAAACATTGTATTAATAACGTATTAAATATAATATAATTGTGCAATATGTTCACCTTCCTTCTTTTTGTTCCTTTGTTCCATAATTTTGTTGTTGTGAAAGGGTTTATTACATGTAGCTATACATTTAAGTCCATTATAGAATGGAAAGTGGACTTTTTCTTTGGTTCTTTGATTCTTTATACCAATGTCTACTAGTATACTAGCATCCTTTAGATGTGTTTCTGTTATCCCTCGAGATGTTCCAGGCTATAAATGGAACTATGTCAAGGCACCCCAGGGGCTAAGACCCAAAACAAATTTTAAAGCCATGTTGATTTTCAACAGAAATTATGCAAAAAATTTGGGAATTCTCTCTCTCTCTCTCTCTCTCTCTCTCTCTCTCATTACTCCCGACCCTCAAACAATACTAGAAACAAGATCAAGACATTCGAACTGAAGAGTCATATGTCCACGAGTGCTTTAGACAATTTGATTTTAGTTTGAGAAGGGAGAGAATTTGGAAGAAACAAAAGATCAACATGTGAGGCAGCTTTAAGGTGAATCTCACAACCTATGGATAGAATAATGTGTTGAGAAACTAAGAATTCAATAGTTTTTACAAATATGCCATATTGTTAAAACACACATCAAACAATAAACATTTTCATATATCTAAATCCATGGAGGTACCCTTTGCACATCATTAAGAACATGAAAAAATGACATCAAGTGTTCATACATTTAGAGGAAATCACTTCAACATCATAATCTAAACAACACGTAGTCACATTGTACATTTTATAAAACTTGTTTCTCCTTCTTTTATTCATGGGGATCTTATTCAAGAAGCCATGAAATGAGAGGGATGAATTTTACAATAGAACATACACAAAGAAGCATTGACTAAAGCATAACACATGGGAGACCATGACCCTAGAATTGGTCTATGCCTGATGGGTTTTTTATTAGACATCTTGGGTATAAGATACTCTTCAATTCCCCAAAATATCGACCCTACAAATGATTTTCCTCTACCAATTTATAGTTTCTCTGACTTGAGAGAAAACTACTTGCTTAGAGAAATACTGCCTCTTGAATATTTATTCCGTCTTCTCATAATCTTGATACCATGCCTAGTTTTCTAATTGATTCCAGCCTTTCATTTGATTTATATTTGTTTTAACGAGTTAAAAATAGATTTTTACCCCCAAATTTGACATGTTGGTGCTTAGTGCAAGGTGTTACCTTTGTCTTCTTGGGCCTCAAGATGGTTCCTTTTAATTGGATTTTTGAGGTCTTCCTCTATGGGTGTGGGTCCGTTCAACCATGGAATGATTTGGGTTGTTGGTTAGTTGAAATTCCTACCCACACTTTCTACTTAGACCTCATCACTTTCTACTGCAACGTATCAATGACTGGATCTTGGAATCTCCTACCTCGAGCTATTGCCTTGGGTCAGTCAATTGATACCACTACACATTAGGGTGGGATCCCACATGCCATTTTGGATTCCCGGTTGTGCTAATGATAACTGAGAAGGAAATTATGCCCATAGGGATGAATGGAGCAACTCTTCCCAACTTTTGCAGCTAGGATGGTTGGTGACCTCTTACCATGAAATAATTTCTCCCAGGTGGATCATCATCTGCTATATTAGGTATCAGGATGGTTGTGACAATGTAAAATAGAATATTTGTAGAAAGGTTTAACTGTGACCCCACTGTTCTTTCTGTAGAAACCTGACACGTGTCTTATTAGACGATAGAGGGGGTGACATGACTATCCACACATAGCCCAATCTATTAAGATCTAGGACATGCATGAAATAGCATGTCGAGGAAAATGATTGTTATATTCTGATGGTTGCAGACAAGGCCATGATGATGGGTGTGGGATGGAGGACGTGATATTGGGTATCTTGTCATGTGTTACTTCCTTTCCAGCATATAGAGCATGTTGTTAGTATATATTCCCACTCTCCTGAAAATTTTTCTCTCGTTCCTCTGTCTCCATATGCGTGTCATTTTTTCATGGCTTAGAGTCTTTGTAATTTGAAAAATGTGTGACATTGGAGATGACATCATGTTGACGTAAGCATGAAGAAGTGAATGTGTGGCATCTTGATATTGGTCCATGCAGGTGTTGAAGTGTCTTCACGGGCTCAGTGTATGTATGGCAACGTCTATCATGGTGACGAAGATTAATAATGGGATCCTTGTCCATAGATGGAACTCTCTGACATTCTTGAAAGACACATGCCAGTCTTTTGAAGTTTTTCAGCTTTCTAGGCATCCAGGTGGACTACCATGTCGACTTCAGGTGGCGTTGAACGAGCGGTCCCATGGTTGATGAGTTGGTTGGTGTATAACCTTGATGGGATATGAATACCACTTTCACTACCCTAAGGGAGTGGTTTCCTTTTCCATATTTTACCATGCAACACCTTTTACCATTTGACATGTAGCTTCCTGAAACCACTATTGCACCCCGAGGCGGTGTTAACTTGTGTATTATTTTCCTATGAGACATGTGTTCTTTATCATTAATCAAGATCTCTTACAATTGTTGGATGATATGTCCCACGCTCTCACCCACACTTGTTTTTCATGCCTTGGTTATATGACTTGGTTCCATTTGGACAGAGGATTAAACTTATTTTAGGTGATATAAGTGCCTTTCATGCTCTCGATAGGCACCTAAGTATTGAGAATGAGTCTCAGGCCCTTAAGGCTTGATTTATCCATGTACATTTTCTGGTGGCTGACCATATGCTCTGTCTCTTTAGTGTGTGAGATCTGACATCTCTCTCTTTGGACCTCTTTCTCTTGAATTTTAACCCCTTAATATCTATTATGGTGCACACTGATCACTAGAACAAAACCAATACTAACATTGACTCCAGCGGGGAAAACATATGCATGTGTTCTGTTAAGAAATATAGAGGTAGTGCCTTCTTTTATTGGGTTGTGGATTCTGCGTCCAAACAAATTATTCTTTGTGCACTTGGGAAACTAATTCAAGAAGTAAAACTAAATTACTCAACAACTTAAATTTTAAAACTCTAATTCTTACTTGTTTGAAATATGGCGAATGAAGTTAAAATTAAAAACATATAACATGAATGGAAAAATATTTATTTTTGAACAGGGTGAAGAAGCTGACAACATTCAATATTGCAAGAAATGTTTGAGGAACTTCCCATTTACGGGAGCTCCAAATTCTTCTCCATCTAGTTGCGTTAGTTTGTATGTGTTGTTATCTTGGACTACAATGACCTGGAAAGGTCCAAGCCATAGGTTGTTGAATTTTCCATGTTTTCCCTTTACTTCTCTTCTAGCATCCAACTTTAAAACTAGATCTCTTGTCCTAGAGATTCTCTCCTTGGATCTCTTGTCAAATATGTCTTTCATTCTAGCTTGATGAGCCTGAGATCTAAGTTGCACTTGGTCCCTCACCTATTGGACTTCAATCAATTGATTGATTCTCCTCTGCATATCATCTGATTCTTTCTCTTCATATTGTAACAATTTCATCACGGGAAGTATGATTTGTATGAGAAATATAGCTTCAATCCCATATACCAGTTGGAATGGAGATGTACCAAGAGACTTCTTGATGCTTACCTGATATGCCTATACTGCATATTTTATTTGGGAATCCCAAGCTTTTTTGTTTTGGGACAACACCTTTTTGATGATCTTTATGAGGTTTTTGTTGTATGACTTAGCTAGGTTGTTCCCTTGTGGGTAATATGCATTGGAATGTCCCAAATATATGTTGTACCCTTGAAAAAAAAGTAGAAATTTGGCATATTTGAAATACTGGGAATTATCAGTTATAATATTCCTAGGGCATCCAAACCTTGATAAGAATTTTTCTTCTAGGAACTTGATGATGACCAAACAATTGTTTCCCTGGTGGGGATTGCTTCCACCCACTTGGTGAAGTATTTTGTGGCTATGAGGATCCATTTATGCTTCCCACTCGAATTTAGGTGAATTTCATCGATGAAATCTAGACCCCATTGTTGGAAAGGTGATTTTGCGTGAACAGGTCTAAGGGGGATAGGTTGCAATTTTTTCTTTCCTGGAAACACTTGACATTATACACAATCCCTAACCATACGATTTACATAAAAAAATAATGAGGTCCAACAATAACCATCTCTGAGGACTTTGTATGCAGTGGCTCTCCAAGCATGATGACCTACATATATCCCTTTATGAAATTCAGTGATGATCTCATCGGTTTCTTCCTTTGTAAGAAAATTCAACAATATTCCTATTGGATCCTTCTAAAACAAATGTTCTCCCACAATGCATTGCTTCACAAATTTGATCTTGATGGATCTATCCTTGGCTTTATCCCATAAAGGTGAGAAATTCAGGTGCTAAAGGTAAAAAAACTATGTCTTTGTACCAGCCAGATTCAATGAACTTGAGGCTAACCTTAGAAATTGGATATTGGGCCACATATTCTTCTTTCATTTCCCCCGTGAGGTTTGTTGTCATAAGATTCAAATCAATATCTTGATAATTGGATTCAACCATAATTTGATCCATCCCTTGGCCTTTTAACAACTTAGTGGGAATTATCTCCAAATCAAACTCATGCATCTTGGCAATCCATTTTCCTCTTCTGCCCTTACTGTTAGGTTGTGTGATAATATCCTTAATAGCATTATTAGGTACATAGGAATTTTTTTTGGAGTGCAATATATAATCTCTAAAGGATTTCAATGATTTAACTAGGGAATATAATTATTTTTACAAATTACTACTTCTTAATTCGACATCTCTCAAAGCTCTGATCAAGAAAGCTATAGGTTGCTCCTAGATTTCATTATTTTTCTGTAGTAAGACAACAACTATGGTGTGTTCAGAAGCAAAAGAAAACATAAAAAATTCCTTATCATAATCCGGGTTGGCTAAGACTAATGATTTTCCCAACGATTCTTTGATTGTCTGAAAGGATTCTCTGGATTCATAGGTCCAGTACTTTATTTCATTATTCTTCTTTAACATGTTATTTATGTGCATGACTATCTTAGCAATGTTGGGGACAAACCTTCTCAGGAATTTGATTCTACCTAGGAAGACTTACTCCTCCTTTCTGTTTCTGGGTATAGAAATATGATTTATTGCTTCTACCCTCTAGGGATCTATCTTCACTCCCTCTTTAGACACTATATGACCCAAAATGTTTCCTTCAGTCATGGAAAAGTAATATTTTTTCGGATTCAAGAATAAGCCAAACCTCCTGCATTTCACAAAAGTTTGCTTCAAATATTCGACGTGTTCCTCATATGTCTTGGAGAGGACAATCATGTCATCTAGATGTATGACTATGAATCTATCCTTTTCTCCTATGAAGGTGATATCCATGTCCCACTGGAATGTAGATCATGCATTTATCAAGCCAAATATCATTTTATCATACACAAAAGTTAACCATGGGGTGGTGAAAGTTGTCTTTTCCCTGTCATCATGATGCATTTCTACTTGATTATATTCTGG
>CBVK0101420683.1:0-10543 GCA_900067695.1 Picea abies | reverse complement strand
TATAGAACTAGGGTCCCATGTAGAAATGAAAGACACCATGTTGAAGTAGTCCAACCACCATTGTAAGCTGAGGTCTCCTATCAAAGTGCTCATGTGAACTCCACATGGAATATAGTGGAACCTAATAACCAACTGAAAAATGATGTTCCAAAAATCAACATCTATCATGTGGATCCAAATAAGAAGATCCATGCACATAGTGGGAAAGGGTTGTAACTAAATATGGAAGGAATAATACCACTATAAAATATGCAGGATGGACATTGGTAATCATAACTGGCTCTTGATTTGTCACATTGATGTTATCTACAGAAGGTGGAGTAGAGTCATCAAATAAAATATGAAAGTGGTTGTCATCCCAGAAATGAAAACTATCCATATACTAATCATCAAAATCAGCCTCAAAATCATACCAAACATATAATTCTCGATTATATGCATCCCATATGGCCTCCATAATATATCTCTTATGTGTGTGAGCCAAGGACCTTTTAACCTTGTGACAATTGTCACTGGTAACTTGTAGACCCTCTTGGAGATGGTACTCAAGGGTTTCAATCTTCCATTTAATTTCCATGTGAAGTAAAATATCCATTTGAAATACCACATATAATATACCAAAATAAATATCTTAAAATTATCTATCCAATGGCATAGTTTTGGTAGCAATCTGAGCACTCTGTGAAAAATTATGAGTTCTGTAGTACATATAATATACCAAAATAAATATCTTAAAATTATCTATCCAATGGCATAGTTTTGGTAGCAATCTGAGCACTCTGTGAAAAATTATGAGTTCTGTAGTCCTCTCGTTGTCACAAAAAAACCCCAAAAATGGTTGATTTTAAATTAGCGATATATTCACTTTCGGAGCTCTGATTTGGGTGTTTTTTTTATGAAATCAACTATTTATGAAGGAGGTACTCAGATATGTAATTTTTATAGCATATTCGACCTCCAAATGCTACAAAAATTAAAATAAAAATCATGTCGTCATTTGCAAAAAAAACCCTGAAAATTTGCAGATTTTAAAATGTCAATATATTGACTTCTCGAAATCTGTTTCAGATTATATATTTTTAAATTGGGTTTTTTTTCTAAGAGGAACTAAGACCTACAACCCGTTTTGGCAAATTTTGCGCAAAAAATATATATAAATTGTCTGGAATTTCGTGTCCCTCTTTTTTTTCTCCGAAAATTTTGCAAAAGTTAAAAACAAAAAAATTGCCAACACTTCTTGCCAAGGAAAGTGTTATGATACCAATTTGTAAGTACCTAAGTAGATCTACAAATATAATCACCACAAATACTAAATATACAATAGATCCACCGAGCAATATAGAAGAAAGCACACTTTTATTATAAGAAAACCCTTGAGGTAGGGAAACACCATACAATGCTAAGTAGATCTACAAATATAATCACCACAAATACTAAATATACAATAGATCCACCGAGCAATATAGAAGAAAGCACACTTTTATTATAAGAAAACCCTTGAGGTAGGGAAACACCATACAATGGATCCTATTATGGAAGGGATCATCTCTTGTTCACTTGTATCTTCGAGGGGGAAACCTCCTAATAAGCTTAAGCTCCAAATACAATACTTCTCTTCATATCCCATTACATTGCTCAAACCCCTTTCTATAGTGCTACCAACCACCTAAGAGCATTTTAGAGGAGGAACCTTCTAGAAGTATAAACTTCTAGTAAGTCCTCTTACATTTATTATATCTAACTACCATAGTGGGCCTTATTTAATACTGTAGTGGACTTAGTCCACCTTATATTGAATGGTATCCACTATTATTAATATGAGCCCTCTGGCCCCCCACTATCTCTCTAGCTACCTAACACTATCATATGGAGAAATATTTCTTTTCACGTATTTATAGGTATGGATATGAGTCCTTTTTGGACAATCAACTGAAAAATACATGATATCCATGTATTTTAGAAACTTTATTTTCATTTCAATTTAATAAAATAAAAATTACTTTTTTTTTTCTTTTTTTTTAGAAAAAATATAAAACATTTTACCTCAAAATCATAAATTTAATATATATATATATATATAAAGTTAATAAATAAATGAGTTAAAATGTCCAAATCAATATATCAATAAACATCTATGAGTGTATAGAGGTTAGAAATGCTTAAAGGTATAAAGGTTAAATGAAGTTAATTATTGATTGGATTTTATATTTAAAATGATGTTTTAATTTCAAAAAAATTATTATGTTTAAATTTTGTCTTAAAATTGAGTGATTGAAATTATATTTAATTTACAATCTAATTATAGTAGGCGTTGACTAACTATTCTATACAATTTTATTTTTTTTCGCCAAAATCCGATGACATAAATATGCACGAAATAACTATTTTTTTTTAAAATCCAGTTATGAATGTAAAAGTGGATTTAGCATGCTGAAAAAACCCTTGAGGCACTCAGATTATATAGAAATAATCACTGAAAGCTCTGAATTTAACAATTTCCTGCCAGATTTCAGGCAAATGTTCCTGAAAAAATTCTTCAAAGAACATTCATATCGTAGAACAATTAGCCTACAAAATTATAATATAAATTGTAGATTTTGAATGTTTTATCTATTTTTGTGTTTGTGTGTGTACCTAATGGTGTCATTAAAAAATATTTCGATATTTGAAATTTTAAAATAATAGAATTGCTTTAAATTAAATTGATTATATTTGTGATGTAAAAAATTACTTAAATTAAATCAGAAAAACTTTGGCATTTAATTTTAAATATAAGAAGAAAACAAGTTTGATTTTAATCGAAAAAATATATAATAAAAAAGTCATACAATTTTTTCTTTTAATGTGTTTGTAAGTTAGTGGTTATAATTAGAAAATATGGAAAAGAGGATGAGAGTTCGTGCTCTGATCTAGTGTTTTGAAATTGCAATGTATTGATGACTCTAGTGAATCCTTATGGTAGGGATAACAAGGGGGTGTTTCAAATCCATTCTCGAGCACTCTATTGTGGGTATATAGAAAATCATTCATGTTTAGCATGAGAGGACAAAATTTCCTAAGCACAACCAACATGGAACACATAATAACATAGAAGAATACATGTCAATGGTGGATTAACCACACACCAACAAGGATCCCAAAAAAGGAAAGCCAAGATAGTGCATTCCCAAAGATGATAAAATACCCAAATATGAGATTCGTTCAGAGCGTATTGGCAGTTACGTACAATTCATGAGAGATCACATGGTCATTGGAAAATTCCTGGAGATTTGACCAACAAAGAGAGATATGGACACCAAAGGGACAAATGGACCTAAAATTAGGTTTTGAGGGGTTTTTCACAACGATCTTTGACAATTAGGAAAATTGATACTGGATATTTGAAAATGGGCCATATTTCTATCGTTTAGAAAGGATACACCTCAGATATTGGCTGAACAATTTCAATCTTGACAAAGAGGATTTATTATTCTCTCTGGTTTGGGTTCGAATGTACTCATTTCCACACGAATACTGGGAAGAATGAATTTTAGCAGGTATTGGAAACACTCTTGCTACCTTTTTCAAAATCGTTGAAGCCACTAAACAAGGTATGTACACTTCCTATGCATGTATATGCATTTATATGAATGTATTAGTTCCAATTCTGACTTGATATGTCTTAACTACCAAGATAATCATTGGGTCCAAACACTAGACTATGAATGTATGTTGGAAATACTGAGAGGGGGGGTGAATCAATATTACCTTTAATAATTAATATGTTTTCTTCGAACCACAACAATGAATTAACACTAAATTTAATAATTATTATTTATCATTAATAAGAATTACAATGTCTTTATAACAACAAGATATGATTGTTAAGCAAACCAATCCTTTTTAGAGAACCAACTCTAGGAGACACAAATCCCCTTCCTTTTCTGAGCACCTACTCAAGGAAGTTGCAACTCCCTGCTTCTTCAAGCACCAACCTGAAAGGAGGCTCCAAACCCTTAAATTTTTCAAGCACCATCTTGAAAGGAGGCACCAACCCCTTGGCTATTTCAGGATTCTAGTTGAAAATGAATGCAGTCCTTCTTAGATCCTCCCTTCCACCTTCACTACACATTTTTAATTTTTTCTCTCATATATTCTGGTGACTCTGCTTTAGGTATACTCAAATATTTCCCGAGTCACACTTTCATTCTTCATTATTATGAGTTTATATATCCTTCCAAACTATGTGCATCACTTACTATTGTGTCTTTTCAATGAATCAATATGCCTCTTCATTTACAATAGACTGTAATAAAAAATTAACATAATTGACTTCAAATTCCTTGTAGATTAATTATGCTTTGTTCTTTCTCATGTCAATCTTTCTTATGGAATGATCGATCCAACAACCCTTCATGAAATTGACTAAAATGGTCAATTTATTTGTTTCAATGAGTTTTGGTTTCATAGAGACTCAACTATCGTCTAATCGAGATCAAGATTAAATATTGACCATTGATTTTGATGTGCATTAATCGAGATCAAGATTAAATATTGACCATTGATTTTGATGTGCATATATCTATTATTCATTCCTAACTATTTTTAGGAACCTATGCACTTCCTTCAACCCACTTTACCCTTTACTGACAAATGGTTGAAATTTCACCCATGAGTTGATGCAATGGATTAACTTACTCCTAAGAATATCTTGATCCAATGGCTCTAACTTAATTTCCCAGTGAGATGGATAGTCCATTTTTACTTCAAATATGGCAGGGACCAAATATCATGATTTAATCATCCAAATAAATCAATGGAGCAGACTTAATCGAGTGTTGAGATGGACGGTCCTTATTTCATCTTGGCGTTGTAGACAGATCGACGATTTGGATATAATAAACCATTGATTGGATGCTTCTTATCCATTTTAAACATGGAATTTTACTTATAATTATTTCATGTGATAGGTTTGTGGAATCTCATACTTGTGGACTCACATGTTTTCTCAAGTTTCATAAAAATTCACGCCCAAATATTGCAGCCTCCTAGATGAAACTCTACTTAGAAATTTTCTTAGGTGATTTTTCTTAGGCTCGTAGAATCTCAGATTCACAGACTCACATATCTCCTATGGTGTCATCAAAATGCGAACCCAACTTTTGTTACCTCCATAATGAACCATACTTAGAATTTTTTTAAGTGATATAGATAGAATATGATACTCATCCAAATTTGGTTTTCTCAATAGACTCGTTGAAAGAGATCCAAGACGTTTGATCATGATTTCCTTTTTCTCCAATGATCATAATCGTTTCTTCATTCTTTATCGTCTGATCGTGCTCTTATTTTGATCCAACGATCAATATTGTTCTTTGTTCTTTATCGTCTGATCGTGCTCTTATTTTGATCCAATGATATACATTGTTCTTTGTTCTTTATTGTTGATTTATCTGATTGGTATGGATGGATACTTGTCTCCAATGATCGTCGAAGTGGAAAATTTATGATGATTGGCTTTGATCTATGGTTGAGAATTATCGCTCCCATTCTGACGATTGGGACTTAATTTCTCCCAGCCTCTAGTTCCACCTCAATTTTATAGTCCTGGATTGTATCGAAACCTATATCAATGGACAAGATTCTTCCTCGACCCCTTTGGCTTTTGCATGATCTATGCAATGCTATTGCTCTTGATATTTTATTTCCCCCTGTGCATTCTTCTGCATACTTTTTTTCCATGGTTGACATCAATGAAAACTAATCTTCCAACAATATACCCCTTTGGTATTGATGGAAACAAATTAATAACCCCTTATTTTAACCGGGTTTTTACTTGTTAATCCTCCCCATTTGACAGCAATGAGAGAAGGGATATTTCATCTATCCGCCTGAGGTGATGCTCCCCCCATCCATGTGATCCTTCTTCGTATTTTATGGTTTTTAATGAGGTATGGGAATTACTCCAATTTATGTCTAATATTTTCAAAAGTACTTCTTGGTAGAGGTTTTGTGAATATGTTTGCAATTTGCTATTTAGTATCAATATATTCCACTTTGACTACCTTTTGAGAAACATGATCTCTCAGAAAATTGTATTTAATTGGGATATGATTGGTTTTAGAATGGATAATATGATTCTTAGAGATATTTATGGAGTTGGTGTTGTCACATTTAATAATGATTGGATGATAATATTTCACCTGTACATATTCTAGGGTCTGATTCATCCTGATTACTTGTGTGCAGCAAGATGCAACAACAACGTACTATGCTTTTGTTGTAGATAGTGATATAGATGTCTTATTTTTACTTAACCATGATACCAAAAACTTTCCTAGATAGAATTATCCTCCACTAGTACTTTCTTGTCATCTACACTACCATCCCAATTTGCATTAGTATATTCAGTCAATGTAAAATCTTATGTTTTTAGAAACCATAAACCAAACTCCAGTGTTCCTTTAAGGATATATGAATATCCTTTTTACTGCCTTCATGTGAGTTTCTTTAGGTGAAGATTGAAATCTACCTACTAATCCTACATCCTACAAGATATCTGGTCTTCTTGTTGTTGCATATAATAGACTACCAACCATTGATTTATACATGGTTTGGTTTACTCTTGGTGAATCATCATCTAGACTTAGTTTGCATCCTTTGACCATGGGAGTGCACATGAGTTTATTTTCTTCCATTTGTAATTTATTTAACATTTCTTTGATATATTTATTTTGGGAAATGAATAGTCCATTATTTGTTTGAGTGACTTGTAAGCCTAGGAAGAAAGTTAGTTCTCCTAGCATAGACATTTCAAACTCTTTTTTCATTTTTGTAGAAAACATTTTGCTTAGTATAGTAATATTACAATCAAATATGATATCATCTACAAATACCACCACAATAATCATATCTTGATCCTCAATTTTGATATATAGGTTGTTTTGAGTAGTCCCTCTTTCATATCCTTGTTTTTTCATATATTGATACAATCTTTAGAACCATGCTCTAGGGGCTTGTTTAAGACTGTACATAGCGTTCTTTAGTTTGCACAAATAGTCCTGATTTTATGTTAATATGAATCCTCTTGGTTTCTCAATATATACTTCTTCTTCTAATTTTCCATTCAGGAATGATGACTTGACATCCATTTGATAAATTTTGAAGTTCTTGAAGCATGCAAATGCCAAAAACATTATGATGGCCTCTAGTCTTGCTTTTGGGGAAACAGTCTCTTCAAAATCAGTACCTTCCACTTGGGCATATCCTTTGCATACTAATATGGATTTGTTATTTATGATATGTCCATTCTCATTGAGTTTGTTTTTGAATATCCACTTGGTTCCTACCACATTCTTGTCTTTTGGTCTAGGGACAAGTTCCCATGTGTGATTTTTCTCAATTTGATTAAATTTTTCGTTCATTTATTTTATCCAACTTGGTTCCTACCACATTCTTGTCTTTTGGTCTAGGGACAAGTTCCCATGTGTGATTTTTCTCAATTTGATTAAATTTTTCGTTCATTTATTTTATCCAATTTTCACTCTTGTTGGATTATGAATTTTTTTTGGGTTCTATTACTGAAATTTTTTCCTTTCCAGAATCAAATATCTAAGTTTTATTCTTGTTTCTACTCTTTCTTCTTTATCCCTTATAATTTTATTTCCAGGGTGATTCTTTTGAACTCTTTTTGATGGTTCTTTTGGTAAGGTTATTTCTTCCTCATCCTTCTCTTCATCAGTTTGTGGTTCATTCTTTTGTAGTTCTTCAATATATTCTTCATATTTTTATTCACCATCTTCTTCATATTGTGATTCACCATCTTCTTCATATTGTGATTCACCATCTTCTTCATCATCACTAGTTCTTCTCCATTCATCATGTTTGTATTCATCTTGATATTTGTTTTTTCTCAATTTTAGATCATCTATTTTTACATTTATACTTTCCACTATTTTCTGCAATCTTAGATTATAGAACTTGTAAACCTTTTTGTTAGGTTAATATCCCATAAATATACCTTCATCTTATATAAATTCAAATTTCCCTAGATCATATTCATCCCTCTTGATGTAAAACTTACTTCCAAAGACTCTGAAATGTTTCATAGATGTTGGTCTTCCAAACCATAATTCATATGGTGTTTTCTCATGGTTAGCTCTAAGTTGTGCTCAGTTAAGTATGTGGATTATTGTATATATTTTATCTCTCCAAAAAAAAAAATGGAGCTTGGCTTCATTTAACATACTTGTTACAATCTCTTGAACAGTTCTATTGTTTCTCTCAACAACTCCATTTTGTTGAGGAGTTATTGGAGCTGAGAATTGTCTCTTGATTCCATGATCTGCACAAAAATTTTTGAAGTCTTTAGAGATAAATTAAACTCCATTGTATGATCTTCAACAATTGATTTTGAGATCTATTTCATTCTCCACATAAGTATTGAATGCTTTAAACTTTTCAAATGCCTCGGATTTGTTTTTGAGAAAATATACCCAGGTCATCCTTGTGTAGTCATCAATGATCAACATGAAGTAGTGTTCTCCTTGTATGCTTCTAGTCCTAGAGGACCCACAGAGATTCGTGTGAACAATATCCAAGGGTTTTGATGTACAATGCTCTTTTTTCTTGAATCTGACACTTGTCTTCTTTCCTAACTGACAATTTTTGCAAACAAGATCTGAGGCTTTGATGAATTTTTGCATGTCTTTTACAACTCCCTTTTTACTATCTTTGATCAGGTTATCAAAGCTCAAGCATCCCATCCTTTTGTGCCATACACAACTTTCATCTACTTGACTCAAATAGAAATTTTATTCTTCCTTAATATCTAAGATATACACATTGCTTGAAGTGCTTGGTGCAATAAAAAATAATTTTCTTGATCCTTCTTCTCTTATTTCGCATTTATGGGAGTCAAAGATTAGTATATTTCCTTGATCTCAAGTTTGGCTAACACTTAGAAGATTAGGCTTCATATTTTCAACTAGTAACACATTTTCTTCTTCTTTTTTCTTGTTGCCCAAGGTGTTTGTGCCTTTTCCAAGTATTTTAGCAGATACATTATCTCCAAATGTGACACTTCCTTTTTTCTTTTTTTGTTAGTTTGAGATATTTACTTTTATCTCCTGTGATATGTTTGAAGCATCCACTATCAATGTACCATTGACATTTTTTTTTCTTGGCATACATGGATACTTTGCATTATGTATCTTCCATATGTTTTCCTTTCCATATTTTCTTATCTCGAGTGATAAAAGAAACTGTTTTTGTGGTTATCCTGCATTAATTGGTTTGATGACCATAACTATTGCACTTCTTGCATTCAACATTGAATATTTGTAATGGAGAGAATGAATTGTAACTTCTATGCTTCGGATTATTTTTGTTGATTTTATATTTTTTATTATTTCTATGAATGTATGATTTTCCATAAGCCTTGCAATGTACTGATTTATGTCCAAAGTTATTGCAAGAGTAACAATATCCAAGAAAGATGTGTTGATATCTCTTAGGAGGATTTCTTCTAGAAATTATATTCCATTTGTTTTCTTTCTCTTTTTTGGGAGGTGCATAATTCAACTTATTATAAATAGTCTTTAATGATGCCTTCTTCATCTTGTTATTTTCAATTTTTAAGGTTCTGTTAAGAGCATTTGCGTAACTGATTTTCCTTTTATTTGTTTTCTCTGTTGCAGAGGTTGATTTTTTATCATACCCAAGTCTTGTCTTATCCTTTGGTGATATTTGACTATTCAAAATGTCATCCAATATTTCCGAACTATTTTAAAATCTTGAGTGATTCTTTTCTTTCTCAAGTTCTTTTTTCAGAAAGACAATTTCAGCTTCCTACTTCTCACAACTTTGTTGTTTTTCATTAAGTTGTTTAGTTAAGATCTCTTCCATTCTTTTGATTTATTGGAGTTGAGTCTTCAAGTCAATGATGATTTTTTCATTTTCCTTGAATGATTTTGAGATTTCTCTCTCTTTATTTTTTTGCTTCCTCAAACTCTAGTGATTGTCTTTTTAGTGAGTTAGTCTTCCTTTTATATTGACTTAGCTCTTCCAGAGAACTGAGAAATTCTAGTTCAATATATTCTCTACCTTATTCTCCAGAGTCTTAATCCATACCAAAAGCATTGTTAGTAGGATATATCATGTTTCTCTATACCCATAAATAGATGCTTTGATTCTTCTTCTTATCCTTCACCTTCTTCAAATGAGTTGTTTTCTTCTTTGGTGTAGAATGTATTCTTCTTTTTGTGGAATTTCTTCTTGTTTCCAATTTTTCTCTTCTTGTACTCTTTGTAAGTTTCATCACCATCACACTCTTCTTGTTTTAGATAGGGACATTTGTTGGATAAATGTCCAACTTTGCTACAGTGCAAACATTTAAGAGGTAGTTTTTCTTTGAATTTACTAGCTCCTTTCTTAAGTTTTTTCATGAAGTTTTATATTTCTTCATTAGATATTTCTGGTTGATCTTCATTTGTCACTTTCTCCTAATTATTCTTATATTTTCTTGCTTTGAATAAAGTTGACCCTTTATATGACCTTTATTTCC
>CBVK0101420659.1:0-20613 GCA_900067695.1 Picea abies | reverse complement strand
TGTTTGACATTGTTGTCAAATTCGTTTGGGAGAGATAGCGGTAGAACATATTGTAACAAAAAAATGAATCATTATTTGTTTCAACCAAAGTAGATAAAAAAAAAATAAAAAAAAATAACAGATGTATAAGGCCAATATATAAAAATATGTATACCAAAATTATTTCTTGAATGAAGGTATGCCAATCGTGTGTTTTTACCCCACCAAATTCACCTTTCTTCATTAAGATATTATTTATGTTTGAAGAAAAACCCGTGGGAAATTTAATTCTTTGGTTGACCTATTTTACATCATTGTTTTGTTGCTCCGTTAATAACCATGGAAGGTTATTTTGGTCTAGTACTCCATATGATCTATTTTAATATCGGATCGCACTTCGCATTGTGTGATTGGCTTCCTGAATGTCAGTACAAATTTTGACAATTGTTTCTTTGTCCCTCCTACCATTTATGATTCGCTAGAACGTTTCTGTCACATTCTTCCTGATATGCATTGTATCAAACAAATGAGCTATTTTTAGCTCCTCATAGTAGGGAAACCTCATGAATTGAGCGGGATAACATTTCATTCCTCGTGGAAGCCCATTATTAATACCTTCATGATGATGGAGACCTTCATGAAGCATAAAAAAAATCACAAAAATAATTATCAAATACGGTAAAATAAATTCAATGATTAAAATAAACATTCAAAACATTACATGATCTACGATACATAAAGAAATTGAGTACCTTGATGATTTCTATTATATTCCAACCTCCATAGGTGAGGTGTCATTCTTCGTGGTTTTAAACCGGTCTCTTCTTTTCCATTGAAAATATGTTTTTCAATAGTCAGATACCTATGGTTCTTAGGGAGGAGGTGTCTGTACTCATCAAACACCACCTTTCCTAAAATTTTTGAATGATGATACTTCATCTTAGGGCCACAAACTGGACATGCAAATTTACCCTTTGTTTGAAGACCTGCAACAAATGGATTAATGTCAATTATATGATGAGATTATTTAAAAATTAAACATGCACCATGAAAATTAAAAAATTATATAGTATTAAAGAGCAATATTAGAATGTTACATACCACAAAAATATGTTAGTCTAGGGGCATCATGAATTGTCCATAAAATTATTCCACGGAATTTAAATTTCTTCTCCTTGATTGGTTTACATATGTCATGCATTGTGATGCCAACCCATAACTTTAGTAGCTCGTCGATAAGAGGCTTGATATATACATTCATATCTTTAACCTAGTACTTACCTAATTGTTTTAAATTACACATAATTACTATAGTAATGATATCATGTAATATATATACGTAAATAAATAAACAAAAGATATTATGCAAAAATTGAAACAAATGAAAATGTTACATTCAAAAAATTAATGTAAACAAATATCTGGAACAATCATTGTCAACATTATGTGCTTCCTCTTTATTGAAATCCAAGGAGGAATGTTATTGTTGATAACAAAAATAGGCCACACTGAGTAAATAGACCTAAGATCTCTTAATGGATTAACACCGTCAGTTGCCAATGAAAGCCTAACATTACGAGGTTCATCTTTGAAATCTGCCAATTTTTCCTCAATTTCCTTAAGTGCAGAACCATGGACAAACATTCAAAGAACACCATCTCCACTTATGTTACGTGCATGGTAATCCATAAATTGTTCTATGATTTCACACTTGAACAATCGCTGCAAACGTGGAATTATGGGAATATGATGAAGAACCTTTCGAGGCACCCTTTTTGTTACTTGATCGGTTCGATATCTACTGATAAGACATTGCAGACATTCTGTTTTCGAAGCATGTTGTCCATAATATATAATATGATCATTAGGAAATGCATCTATAGTTTGATAATCCATTCCAATGTATTTCATAATGGCATGCAAACCTCGATATGTGTGAGGTAAAATATTTGACGATGGTAACAAAACTTCACCTAACAATCTACAACATAACAAATAACTAGTTAATGTAAAGAATATTAATCGTAAAAATTGCATTCTTATTTTATACATTAATTAACACTAAAAAAAAATAAAAAAAAAATCAACATTTATGTATAATATGAGATGAAACATATTACATACCTTAGGATCTGTGTCATACAAGTGTTCGAAAAATTATTCATAATAATCTTTAAGTTCACTAGCAACAATGTAGCAGAGAGAATATTTGCTCTTGATCCTTCATAAAGTTGTTTATTTTCCTTTTCTAATAGAGGTTCATCATAAATACCATCACTGTCCCCATCCTCATCCGACTGCGAAAACAAATCTTGGATCATTTGATTTGTCCCATCATCTTCTTCCATGGGATCATTAACTTGATTCGTCCCATCATATTCTTCCATGAGATCCTCATTTTCTTGGTCATGTTCCTCAGCTTGTACAACATCATTTCTACTACTACTTGGTGTAATATTCTGCGGAAAGTTAGAGGGCAACTCTAACTTTATAATTACAAATATAAAAATAGATAATGAATATATAGCTAATTACCATGGGACGATATTCATTCTATCCACCATCAATGTGCCCATATTTCCTACAATGTTTTGTAGTTGTTGCTATTAAAATTCTTACGGGACGTATGAGGCAACATTTTTTGCAAGGGAAATAACATCTACCATGACCCGTTTCACCCACTTTACTTTTTTCCCCACCTCTAATTATATTCTGCGACATTCTTCTGCACAAAAATACAGTTTCGGAACCATCGTTGTTATAGAAATATTGTCGCAACATCTTTAAATCATAAAATATTTATAGGTCAATTTAGGTCTCTGTCGTCATAATTGCGATGACAGTGACCTAAATATAACTTCTTATTTGTTACATTTAGGTCATTTTGTCAAAGTTTATAACGGTTATAATGGTCATATCGTCGCTCTTGCGGCGAACATTGACTATATCAATTTAGACTTTGTCAAAATGTAAAACGGTCAATATGGATAGTATCAAAGAGTGTAACGGTCAATAGTTAGTGTTGCTCTTGCGATGAATACACACATTTGTCGAAATAGAGACGATAGTCCACTATCTTCATGATCATCACAAAAAAGACGAAAGTTTGATTCTGTCAAGAGAGCGACGAATACATGATGGGTTTAGAACAAAATTGAAAAATTAAACTTTTTCTCTTGAATTTTGCAATGAAAGAGTACTTTCGTCGCAAGTAGTTGTTGCAAATTTTTCAATATGTAGTAGTGATAAGGGAACACAGAGATTGGGTATGTGGTGTACTATATTACTTGAATGGATTATTATCTTTTCTCATTGCACTTCACATCCTGTAGTTTACACTAGAAAAAACAAGCAACATACTAGGGCTAATGGCATGTAGAGGTATCATGTTAAGTATTGGATTGGAGTAGTTGAAGGAAGATTACCTCCTTAAAAAGGAGAAACCAACCATTTGTGAAATAAATTTAACATGTTTGTGTTAGAAAAATAGGATCGTGGAGCAATAAAATGAGAAGAATGTTGAAATAAAACACAGAAGATACAAATACAACATAGACATAGATATATGTGGTTCACCTAGTCTGGGCTACATCCACCAGAGAAATTGCCAGGTCCTTTCTTTTTATTATCCAACAAAATGAAGGGATATAGCTACAACACACCTGCTGTAATGTCCTCTTCTTTCTCTCATAGTATCCTCTCTCAGTGTTAGGGTCCTAACCCACACATAGGTAGATTAATATATTCGGATGTAATAAAGGTCAATATTAATAAGGCCTTTCAATAAAATAAGAATAAGGCAGATGTAAGATGACCTAATAGAAGCTTCCGCTTCTAGAAGGATCTTCCTCTAGATGCTTCTCTTGATAGACATTTTGTATAAATAAGGGTTGAGGGTATGAAAACCCTAGCTTGGAGATTATTGTAATAGAGCACTGCTTGATTGGAGGTTGCCCCCTTGAAGAGGCCTATGAACATTGCTTTCTGAATCAAAGTGCTATTTCTATTGTTTTTCTTATATCATTTCTGTGTTATTGTGGAGATTATGTTGGATATTTTACTGTTATTTTGCCATTTCTAGCATTTTATTTCTGTTCTGCATATTTTTTATATCTGGTATCTTGCAAGTTGTATCAGAGCACTTTCCTTGGCAGAAATTGTGGGATTTTTTTTTCAGGGTAGAGATGTATTCCGATGTCTTTAAACCATGAAGATCTATCGTTATGTGCATAAACCTGCGGTTGAGGGATTCATACACGCATGAAATACAAGTCGTTCTTAAGCGCACATCTATTGGCCACCCTTATAACCCCTGTTGGTACCCCTTCGAGTGGTAGCGCATCAGACAAAACCTGTGTATGGATCGACCTAGATTTCCTGAAGCCCTCTTTAGATAAACCTATCGGCCGCCGCATTGCTATAGTGTCATCGAGAACAACACTCGGGAAGATACTCTCTAGTACCTGGGTAGTCGGGTAGTACGGGGTAGTCGGGTAGTACGGCTAAGGGTACGGTCTATCCTCCTTAGTTAGTACCCTAAGATATTGGGATGAGTACTACTATTGGACCCCGCACGTATATCAGAGAGCTATAGCAGAGGGAAAACCCTTGTCTGTAAGGGAAAACCCTTGTCTGTAGAACCCTTGAATACCTAACCCTTGGGGGATAGAAACATAAACAAATTAAAAACATACCAGATCTATTTCCACGCAAATGTGTTCAGGTTGCCAAGTAAATACACATCTCTTTATGGTTAAACATTTGGGGATTTCATCACTGCAGTATTCTTCAGACTAGAGTATAACTCCGCAGGTGTAATAATAAAAAAAAAAATCTGGAATTTTTTTCACCATTATTTTAGACCTATTCCATTGGATTCATCTCTCTACCCTTACCAATTTCATCCATATCATTTTTAGATTTTTTTTTTGACCCTGCTTGCCCCTTTTCAGTTCACCCATCCTCATGGCCCATACCCATAGCCAAGACCTGGAAGCTCGCTTCAACACCATGCAATCTGGTTTCCTAGAAACCCAAAAAGAAGTAAAACAACTCTATGCTACTGTTGCCTCCATCGATTCGTCCATCAATGCTACCATAAATACAACCATGTAGTCCTCCATGGAGGAAGTCAAAAAGAACTTACCACCCAACTTGAATCTGTCTTTGCAACCCTCTGCACCAAACTAAAGATCCCTACAGATGACCATTTCTCTGAATCACATCCAAAGAATGAAGGAGAAACTTCCTCCCATTCCCATACCTTTTAGTCCCATTACTTTCAACGTGACATATGCCTTCTGCAGGTGGACGTGACCAAATTTGATGGTTCGGACCCCACTGGTTGGGTAACCCAAATGGAACATTATTTCTCTTTATATGGCATTACCGATGACTTGGCCAAACTCCGGTATGGTGTTCTCCATCTAGATCAAGAATGTTGGCAATGGTGGAAATGGAGAAAAACTTCCCTTCAAGGGTATATTGCTTGGACCCAATTTGTGACTGAGATTTATGAACACTTTGACATAGACACCAACCATTTTGGCCGTTTGACAAAGTTGAAGCAATCTGGAACAGTAGAAGACTTCATAGCTACCTTTGAATGCCTGGCTTTTTGAACAGAGGGCATAACTGATGCTTTCTTTGGAGAGTGTTTTATCAATGGCCTCAAGGAGGAGATTCGAGCCCATGTCCTCATGGCTAGAGCCTCGACTTGGGTGGAGGATACTAAAAGAGCTAAAGAAGCACAACAGGTGGTATCATCTCAAAACCAAAAAACCTCCTTTATCCCTTGCCCTAAACCTGTCACTTCCCCTACTCCTTTCGCCCCATTAAAAATCCAAAAATTGACCAGGGCTGAAATGGCTAAATGCCAACTCAAAGGCCTTTGTTATAATTGTGATGAAAAATATTTCCCGGGCCACAAGTGTAAGGAACAAAAGATTTTTATGGTCATCTCTGAGGACATTTTAGAAGAGGATGTTGAAACTCCCCTTATGTCTGAGTCACTTGAAATCACTGACATAACCCCTCCCTCAGACCCTCCTGAAGTAGAACCCATCATTTCCCTCAATGCTCTCACTGGTTTTTCTATTCCCCAAACCCTCAAGTTAATCAGTTACATCAAGCATTGGAAGGTCATCATTCTAGTTGATAGTGGAAGCACCCATAATTTTATTCATCACCGCATTGCCCAAGAAACTCATTGCTACATCCATGCTGTCAATAATTTCCAAATCATGATTGGTAATGGTGGTTACATGAAATGTGGAGGGTGCTGTGAAAATGTGTGTCTCCAAATCGGTGAATACCACCTAAAATCCCATATGTTTGCTATCGACATGGGTGTTTGTGACACTGTGTTGGGTGTCGATTGGCTAAGAACTTTGGGTCCCATTCTCATGGATTTTAAGGCATTAACCATGCAATTCGACCAGGAAGGCCACCACTATAAATTACAGGGCATCACTGCTGGTTCACATGAGGTCATTAGTTCCCATCGCATGGAAAAGTTGCTCAAAAAAGGTCATTTTGGTGTCATTGCGCAACTCCATGCCATTCAAGCAACATAAACACCCCCAGTGCTGCATGACCTCCAAGCTCTCCTTTATAAACATCAAATGGTATTTTCCACTCCCCAAGGCCTCCCTCCTTCCTGCGGTGTTCATGATCATTCCATTCCCCTTGTACCTGGAAGCCTTCCTCCCAATATCCGTCCATATCGCCACCCCTTCTCACAAAAAAATGAAATTGAGAAAATGGTCCAGGAACTCCTTAATGCAGGCATTATCCACCCTAGTACGAGCCCTTACTCTTCTCCTGTAGTCGTGGTCCTGAAGAAAGAAGGTTCTTGGAGAATGTGTCTTGACTTCCGTGCCCTCAACAAACTGACCATTAAAGACAAATTTCCCATTCCTGTCATTGATGAGCTCCTAGATGAATTGAGTGGCGCCCAATTCTTTACTAAACTTGATCTTTGCTCGGGCTATCACCAGATACGTATGAAAGAGGCAGACATTCCCAAGATGACCTTTCGCACTCATGAGGGCCACTATGAGTTATGCCCTTTGGCTTGTGTAATGCTCCCTCCACCTTCCAAAGCCTCATGAATCATGTCTTCTGTCCCTTTCTCCGTCATTTTGTCTTATTTTTCTTTGATGATATCATCATCTATAGAAAAACCTAGACCAACCATCTTACTCATGTGGATCAAGTTCTCCATCTCCTCTCCCAGCACCAACTTTTCCCGAAAAAATCTAAATGTGCTTTTGGTGCCTCAGAAGTAGAATAGTTGGGTCATCTGGTTGGCAAGGATGGCGTCAGGGTGGATCCAAAAAAGATTGAATCTATGCAAGATTGGCTGCACCCAAAGACTCTCAAAAGTTTGTGTGGATTTATGGGCTTAACATGGTATTATCGCAAGTTTGTTAAGAACTATGGAAAGATTGCAACACCTCTCACTGCTCTCCTAAAAAAGAACTCTTTCACTTGGACTCCAGCCTCTGCTCAAGCTTTTCAAACCTTGAAGATGGCCATGTGCACCACTCCGGTTATGGCTCTTCCTGATTTCACAAAGACCTTTGTGTTGGAATGTGATGCCTTAGGGAAAGGAATCAGCGTTGTCCTTATGCAAGAGGGTCAACCTTTGGCCTTCACCAGCAAGCAACTGTTTGAAAGGAATATGGGAAAACCCATTTATGAAAAGGAAATGTTGGCTATTATTCATGCCGTTGAGCTGTGGCACCTTTATCTCTTGGGACAATGCTTCCAAATCAAGACTGACCATCAAAGCCTCAAGTAATTTATGGAACAACGCATTTCTTCCCAAGAGCAACAAAAATGGGTGACTAAGCTCTTTGGTTATGATTATGAGATCATTTACAAGAAGGGAAAAGACAATGTAGTGGCGAATGCACTGTCCCGAAAATATGAAGAAGAAGGATCCCTTTTTTCTCTTTCCTTCATTGTACTCGATTGGATCCAAGCCGTGCGACAGGAATGGCTTCAAGACCCCAAAAGTTCGCATCTGATCCAACAATTGCAGAGCAAGGCTCCGGCTCCCCCAGGGTACTCTTGGCTATAGGATGAGCTTTGATACAAAGGCCATTTGTATTTAAGTAAACAATCAAAGCTTAAATCGATAGTACTTTTTGAGCTTCATGCTACACCCACAATGGGGCACTCAGGGTTCACCAAAACATATGACCGAGGCAAACATTCTTTTTTCTGGGATGGTATGAAACAGGACATCTGTAATTTTGTAGCTGAATGTGAGGTGTGTCAATGCAACAAGGGAGAAACAGTCAAATCTTCGAGCACACTACAACCACTTCCGATTCCACCGGCTATTTGGAAGGATATCTCTATGGAATTTATTACCGGCTTACCCAAATTAGGGAAGAAATTAGTCATAATGGTGGTTGTGGATCGCCTTTCCAAGTATTCTCATTTCTGTGCTCTTCAACACCCCTTTACTGCATCCACGGTGGCTCAACTTTTCATGGACCAGGTCTTCAAGCTTCATGGCATGCCACACTCTATTGTTTCTGATCATGACCCAACTTTCACAAGCAATTTTTGGCAAGAACTGTTTAAGCTCCAGGGCACCCAATTGCATCTCAGCAGAACTTTTTATCCCTAGACTAATGGCCAAACAGAAGTTGTCAACAAGTGTTTGGAAACATATCTGAGGTGTTTTGCTTCTGAAAAACAACATCAGTGGGTTCAAAGGCTACCCCTAGCCAAATGGTGGTACAACACTTCCTACCATACAACTACTCGTATGAATCCTTTTGAAGCAGTATATGGAAAGAAGCCACCTTCAGTTCTCTCATACTTACCGGGTACCTCGAAGGTCCAGGCGGTTAACCAAACACTTACAGTTCGAGAGGATATTCTTCGTACCCTTAAAGAGAACTTGGTCATGGCACAAATTGCATGAAGCAACAAGCAGATCAAGGTCACTCTAAATGTCAATTTGCAGAAGGGGATCAGGTGTTTCTGCGACTACAACCATACAAGTAAACTTCCCTCAAGGACGAGCATTGCCAGATGCTAGCACCCGAATTTTATGGTCCTTATACAGTTCTGAAACGTGTGGGACAAGTCGCATATCAGTTAGCTCTGCCCAGTCAGTCGAAGCTACATCCAATTTTCCATGTTTCATGCTTAAAGAAGGTGATTGGAACTCGGTGCCAAAATCAAACCAACCTTCCTGAGTTAGTTGAATAAGGATCCATTTGGCTACAGCCAGAAGCAATTTTGGACCAGCGTGAGCTTCGCCTGTGTCAGTGAACCATCAAGGAAGTGCTAGTATAGTGGAAAGATATGAATCCAACAGATGCCACTTGGGAACCATCTATCATTCTGCAACAGTTTCCTCACCTCAAGCCTTAAGGACAAGGCTATTTTTAAGGGGGAATACATGTTAGGGTCCCAACCCGCACATAGGTAGATTAATATATTCAGATGTAATAAAGGTCAATATTAATAAGGCCTTTCAATAAAATAAGAATAAGGTGGATGTAATAAGACCTAATAGAAACTTACGCTTCTAGAAGTATCTTCCTCTAGATGTTTCTCTTGATAGACATTTTGTATAAATAAGGGTCGAGGGTATGAAAACCCTAGCTTGGAGATTATTGTAATAGAGCATTGCTCGATTGGAGGTTGCCCCCTCGAAGAGGCCTGTGAACATTGCTTTCTGAATCAAAGTTCTATTTCTATTGTTGTTCTTATATCATTTCTGTGTTATTGTGGAGATTATGCTAGATATTTTACTGTTATTCTGCCATTTCTAGCATTTTATTTATGTTCTGCATATTTTTTATATCTGGTATCTTGCACTCAAAATACAATATTCACAATAATACACAACCGCAATACAATTCCTATTGAATTTAATTCTTAGCTCAAGAACATGTATTTTTTTTTCAATTTAGCATGAAATTGAACCATAAACAATGCAACAATACAATATACAATAGCTGCAGTAACCAAGATCACAAGAAGAATAACCATGCACAAGACACAAAAAGTTATGCTGGGAAAACTCTTCTCAATCAAACGAAAAACCCAACAATCATTTGCTATAGAGTCAAGAGAAGATCACCCTTTCACCACAAACCCTAGTGCACACAAGAGGTTGCTCTATGAGTGAGAAAGATAGAGCCTAAGAGAAGTGCGCATCAAATTTCAGACCTCCATAATGAGTTATGTGAGAATGAGATATGATCCATAATGGGGATGTATCTATGGTATAAATACATGACCTAGCACTTCAAATGGATGTGTCTATTAGCACAATAGGTATGACTTGTACAACTCAATAATATAATTAATATTTCACACATTATTAATTATATTTACATGGTGGGGCTGACTTGTACCCTTCACAATACAAAATTAAGGTTTCACAATAATATTTCTCTTAGAAAATATAGCAAGGGATCTCCCACACATCCTCTAGTGCTCTTCCACTAAGGACAAGTCCACATGTGCTCAATCACAAGGATGTCACCCTCAATAGATAAACTCAACTAAATTCATAGGAGTACTATATGGAGAGCCATATCAAGTTGACTCAACTAAGTCCACAGGAGTCCGACAGAAGACCATATCAAGTCATCTCAACTTAGTCTAGAGGAGCACGAAAAGAGACCACACACATCATCTCAAATTAGTCTAGAGGAGTATGACACACCCATCACATGGGCGTTCTCTCAGATCATCTCAACTCAGTCCAGAGGAGAACGACCTGGAGAATGTATCATGAAGTTTCAATCATCAACACTCCCTCTTAGATAGGGAGGCATTATCCACCAGGCCAAGTCTCTCATGGAAGTACTCAAACTTCGTCTTGGAAAGCGGTTTGGTGAAGACATCTGCAACTTTCTCGTGTGTATAAAGGTATTGCACATGTATTGCCTCCTCTACACCACATCTATGATGTAATGATATTTGATCTCAATGTGTTTCAATTTATTTTGAAACACATGATTCTCTGAGAGCTTCACATAGCTATGGTTATTGCAATGGATAACAGTGGAATCCATCTCATGACCAAATAAGTCTGAAAGGAGCTTGCCAATCCACACTGCTTCGTGGACTACCACACATAATGCAATGTACTCTTCTTCTATGGTACTCAAGGCCACATACATTTTTTTCCTATTGCACCAGAAAACCATGACAAATCCCAAAGTAAAACAACAACTAGAGGTGCTCTTCTGGTCCATTGTGCTCCCTACCCAATCTACATTGGCATATCCCTGCAATATCATGTCTACACCAGAGGCATATCTCAGGTCATAACCAACTATGCCTCATAAATATCTCAACACATGCTTCACTGCTATCCAATGTGTATGTCTTAGATGATTCATACGCTGAATAAGTACACTCACTACATAGCATATATCAGGTCTGGTGTTAACTGGATATATCAATGATCCAATCAACTATCTATATAGATGTGGATCAATCTCACCTCAATCAAATGATGTCTCACTCAGTTTCTTCAGATTCATCACCATCGGTGTAGGCATGGACTTGCAGTCTGTCATCATGAATTTCTTCAATATATCAACTGTGTATTTCCTCTGACTCAAAAAAATCTCATCAGTCCTCTACCACACTTCTAGTCCCAAGAAGTAGTGCATCATACCAAGGTCCTTCATCTCAAATTCAGAAGCCAATGCACACTTGCATTCAACAATAATGATTAAGTCATCAACATCTAGGACCAAAATCAGGCACTCATCACCAACAATGTTGTAGTATAGGTTGTGATCAACAACACTCTTTCTGAATCCCAAACTCATTAAGTATCCATCAATCTTCTCATACCAAGAACGAGGTGCCAACTTTAGTCCATACATGGATTTCTTCAACTTGTACACATGAGACTCCTTCTCATGTATCATGAATCCATATGGTTGCTCAATGTAAAATTCTTCCTCAATATATCCATTGAGAAAGGTTGTCTTCACATTCATCTGATGTAGTTTCCAACCCATGGATGCAGCAAGGGAAATAATTGTATGGATGGAAGTGTATCGGAAAACAGGAGAAAATGTCTCCTCATAATATATTCCTTCTACCTGAGAGAATCCTCTAGCCACATATATCACTTTGTACTTCTTGAAACTTCCATCATATGCATGTTTGATTTTATAGATCCACTTGGAAGTCACTACAAAATTCCCTTTCGGTATCAGAACAATATCCCACACATCGTTCTTCATGATGGAATGATACTCTTCGGTCATGGCATCTTTCCAAACCTGTTGACCTGCTTCTTCTCCATGAAAAGGAGGCTTAGTCTCAATGATGTGGCTCATATATGAAACATAGCTCAAAAATATTTGTGGTCTCTTGCTCTCTCAGAATGTCCCACGAGAAGTTGCATGTCCCTCTACTTCCTGTAGAGTCTATAGGCCTCTTCTGGCCTTCTGAAATGTCTCTAGGAACATCAACTGGATCAATAACTATCTCCCTCTGAAATGTTGAAGGGGGAGAAGGTATTGTTTCTTCCTTCTTCTCACTGTCAATCTTCATATGAGATTATCTAGATCTTTGGAAGGCCATCTCTTCTTCAAAGTGAAATCTCTGCTAACTTTGATTTGTCTCTGAATAGGGATGTAGATCTGGTATGCCTTCGAAGATTCACTTTACCCCACAAATGTACCCTTTCTTCCTGAAGGGTCTAGCTTGGTCCTCTTTTCCTTGGGTACATGAATGTATACTGGACACCCAAATATCCCGAAGTGTCCAACCTCGGGCTTCACTCTGGTGAAAGATTCTTCGAGAGTCATTTTATTCAGAATCTTATGTGGACTCCTGTTTTGAACGTACACAACTATCATGGATACCTATCCCCACAGAATCATAGGTAGATTCTGATAATATATCATTTATTTGTTTGCCTAAAAAATGGATATGTTCTTCCTCTCTACAACCCCATTCTATTGAGGGCTATAAGGAACAATGTACTCCCTCTTGATCCCCACCTCAATACAAAAATCGTTGAAATACCTGGAGGTGTACTCTCCTCCATTATCCGATCTCAGCACATTGATCTTCCTCCCTGTCAAGTTCTCAACCTGAGCTCTAAACTCTTGAAATATTGCAAGGAATCCATCCTTGGTTTTCAATAAATAGATCCATGTATTTTGAGAGTGATCATCAATGAAGAGCACATAGTACAAATATCCGTTCAAGGAAGCAACAATCATGGGTCCACAAACATATGTATGTATCAAGTCCAATATCCCCTTGGATCTACTGTCACTTCTCAAAAAGGACCCCTTGACATTTTTCCAAGAGAACAAACTTCACAAACACCATTGTTACACATTATGTTGGTCACCCTAATGATGATTACATAAACATGTGTTCAGGTTCCCAATATAATATTTTGCCTGAGAAAAACAACCTCTTTCCACCCTTGCAAGATGTATTTTTGAAAGGCCGACACAAGCAACTCCCTCTACACAGTGCGGAAATCCATAATTTCCGCATGTTGTACTATAGCCAGTCCGCGGGATTTCTGCAGGCTGATATATAGGCAGGTCGCGGTGGCACTTTAAAACTAAAAGAGGAAAGAAGTTCTAGCAGCTTCTAGAAGTGGAATCTTCTGAAAATATGAAGTGGCATCCGTGTGGTTACGATCCTACTGGCTTCTCTGATTTGATGGGATCATCCTCATCTCTTTAACCACTTTAGCTTCTCCTATATAATGATAGGCTTCTCATGGAAAAGGTTAGAGGTACAAGCATAAAGAAGCATAGAGTCTGAAGAAAGAATAGATTGAAGTCTGTTTGAAGAATCCTATTTCAAACGATGCTTGAGGTCTCCATTCATCTATCAAGTTTTTGAGAGGAATCTTCATGCAAATATCAGAGCAAATGTATGCGTGTGTCAGAATGAAGGGCCACTGAAAGTGAACTTGCGACATCAAGGAAATTCAGTTGTATCTTCTACCTTTCATTAATATAATAAGGTGGCATGTCTCTTTCCCATAAAATGATTGATATTTTATTACATGACTCCTTGATCACATGTTTAGGTCATCATTGAATTTCACTATTGCTACTTTCATGTTGGTTGATTTGTGTTATTACAGATCTGATCTCACAAGAGAATTGGAGAAAAACAGGATCAACAAAGACATAACGAAGCGATTCATAAGGTACGTTATCTATTCCTCCTTTGGTAATTAAATTCAATGATCTTAATCTAGGGAAAGCGTATTGTTCCCTCTTGTTTTGTTCTAGATCTAGGTGGATCTAGGGGGATTATTTCATGTCCACATCTACCAATTTACCCATTAACAAAATTGGCGACTCTACTAGGGAGAATACAACTTGATTGTGTTTTTTCATTGGCCATTTGCTTATAGCCTATGTTTTACATTCTATTTCAGTCTCTAAGTCCATGGGAGATCCAATTAGAGTCACTGGGTTTAAAATTTTCCTGAGACCCTTTGTCTTTTTTCCAAAATTTTCTATTTTATGGAACGTGTCTGCACTGCACCCTATTGGTAGCCCACGAAAACCTTCCATTTCCGCACCCTTGTGGTTTGTTTCAGTGCGGTATTTTTGCGATCTACATGACTATTGGCCTGCAAAAATCACCCATTTTCACACTGCATTATACTGCCTGCCCGCGGTGGCGTTTGAAAACTTTTTGGATTGGGTCTTGACCTTTACTATTGCCCAGTTTTCTCTTCAGTTAGCTGGAAAAATATTTTTTATACCAGTTCTTGAATGCTTCTGATTGATTCAACTTGATCTTGATTTATTTCAGAGATCGAACACCTCTCTTTTGTTCTTTTTTCGATCTTTGTTTTTGTCGACAAAGATATAATCTCTAGATTTGAATTTGAGTGCTTTCTCAATCAAAGCTCTTGTTTTGGGTTTGGATTTATAAGTTGATTGCATCTTCTGGATCGCTTGATGGTTAGAAAAACATTTCTTGTTCATATTTAAAGAGACTTTTTCTTGTCAATTTTTATTGAGACACACTCTCCAAAGAACAAAACACACAATAATATCTTGTGATAGGGAGTGTCAAATTCCATTTGCAACATTTTGTCCTGGGAAGCCCTTCTCACACAAGGGTCAAACCTAAGGTCGCATTGAGATTGACAAAGTCACTCACCCTGCTTTGTTGATCTCAGTGTAGAGATTGCACGTATTACGGGGGTCACTTGAAGGTATACCCACAATGATGAGTGGAAGACTCTCAAGTTGATTTCGGGATAGATGCCCTTCCCTTGCGTGTGGATCAGACTGTCGACTTTTTCCCCAGGCATCATTGTTGTTTATGGTAACTTTAGTAGCCTATCTTCTTAGAGTCTTACACAAGGTGACTGTGGAGGGGTAAGTCTTCACAGTACCTGGAATCGACGTTGGCCAGACTCACTCGGGCTCCTTGGAGGGTATACCCATGATTATGTGTGGGAGCTTGCACCAGGGTGTAAGTCCATTAAGCAGGTCGTCAACATAATGTTTCCACCCTAGCCCAACCCCTTCTTGTCTCGACATTGCAATGTTGGATTTCATCACCAACTAGCAACTTCGGAATAGGAAGGTCTTGTTTGCTTGGTTTTGATTCCTAGATTTTACTAGCGTGTGATGTTTGTTTCCATAAGTTGGCCATTGAGTTTCTTGTGTAAACTTTTTAGCTCTGCCAACATTCACCCTCCATGCTACTCATGCAGAATGCAAGGACTACCCCCAGAAGATCTGGGAGGTTCTCAACCCTTACCTACCAACCCACTGGAGGACTCTCCTCAATAGAGTGAGGTCCAAGACACCGCCACTCCATGAGTGGAAGGTTCTGATTCTCTAGAGACTTCTTGAATTCCTCACGGTTTCGAGAGATGTATTCTTTGGGTAAATTCTTTCGGAGATATTATTTTTGAAACTTTTGGAATACCAACCGGGTTTTTCATAGGCCCTGAAGGTCAAGATCATTTTTGGTATCCTCACATTCCGAGACGGGATAATTTCGGCCCCGACACAAGTGATGATATCTTCATCGAGTACGAGCTGCCCAAAACATATGATATAGAACATACTCTCATTACAACTACCTATCTGTTCAAGGGTTCTGACATCCCATCGACGGATCCCAACTCGACCATCCCTCTTCAGATGGCCCATTCTACAATGGTCCCAAATACTATGACTATTGCCACTAGGAATACAGTGGCTAGCCAAGCCCCCATTGGCACACCACTTTCACCTAGACTCACCCCAAAACTTCCCCCCGGATATCATGCATTGAATGCTTCTATTCCCGTTCCTACCCAAGTCCCATCCAGAAATCCTGGCATTTCCACTCCTTCTGGGCACAATCTTGTTCCTAGTTTTATTCCAACACTTCCTTGGCCCCCTTCTAGAGGGTCTCTTCTATCCCTTATCGGAGGAATCGACCCTAGTGGCACCACCTAGTATTTCACACCTAATTACCAGATTCTTGTTGGTGGAAAATTTCACCCTGGAGGCCAAACACAATCGCCTTTTGGAGGTCAAATCCCAATTGGGATGCAACCCCCAATTGGAGGAAAATCCCCACCTACCCCACCCTATGGACATAACATACCTGCAGCCTTGGCCCAGTATTGGAACTATCTTACCCAAAATAATCCTCAACCGTCTGGGGGGAAACAACCTCAAGCTAGCTCTTTCATACCCCCTAGTATAGGCCAACCATATCCAGGTCCGTCCAATCCCATTTGGGGCTCGAACACACAACCAAATGTCCCTGCTCAAGGGAACAACCCTATAGGTTACATGCCTCCGCACCAACAACTGAATCTACTTGGATCTTCGCATTATATGCAAACTTCTTACAGTCCTACAGGTATACCTACAGGACTTCCTCCCCAAAGTCACCAGTACCCCCATGTGAATAGATAGTTACCCTTCTTAGCCACCCTGGACCTCCCTGATATGTCTAGAATTTTAAATGATCCTATCATTCACTCTCCTCAATGGCCCGTTATACCAGCCAAACTACCATCTGACATTCCTAAGTTCAATGGTAAACTAGGGGAGGACCTGAACAATCATGTAATGAATTTCCACCTTTGGTGTTCATCCAACTCTTTGATGGATGACTCTATTCGATTACTTCTTTTTCAGTGAACTCTCACGGGTTTAGCTGCAAAGTGGTATATAAAATTACCACGAGGCTTCTTCACTGACTTTAACACCCTCACCATGGCTTTCCTCACCCACTACCAGTTATCGATCTGTTATGAAACGAGAACCAAAATTTTGAGTTCTTTCAAACAAACCAAAGTCACTCATATCCTTGATCACATTCATGAGTGGTGTCGTAGATGACGTCTAATCAAACTCAAGCTTCCTGATTAGTTACTGGCAGAGTGGTTCACGAAATCATTCGTGAATGACATCGCTCGTGACATTGCCGTGGGTGGAGTTGTCATAAAAGAACAGGCGACTAGTCGTGCTCAATACCTCGACCTCGTTTACTCACAAACGAGTACTCTTTACGACTTACTCCCTGATGCACCTTGTCCTTCTACTACCGCTACTTCAACTAATCCTACTACTTCTCATGCAGCTGATGGTGGGATTGGCACTTTCCATGCCCAACCCCACTCCGCACAAGCCTCTACCACCAACCCTAAGTCTGTTGCTTCTAATGTTCAACATGCTCTGTCTCCTACTCCTCCCGCCGACAAGACTTCTGAGGTGAACTCTGTTCAATCTACCCCTGCCAGAAAGAATAAATCCAAAAAAGGGAAGGGTAAGAATAAATAGGATAAAAATAATCTGCAATTTGAGAAGACCAAAACACAACCTATTGACGATAAGGATAAGCGCAAACCCCGATACCCTTGTCTTATCTGTGGTGAGGATTACTACACTAAGGATTTTCCAAGATGGGTTGAGCTTACTAAGTTCTTTCAAGGGACCCCAAAACTGCCTACGTCGGCCGTGTTGTCACAACCCTTCCCTTCTCAACAACAGGCCCAATTGGTCATTCATGACCATCCTTCCCCCTCCACTACTTCCTATGTCTTAATGTGTACATGTGATTCAAATAAGGATGACATCACACTTACCACTTGAGCCAAAGATTATTCTTCCTCCAAGGAGGAAGTTGATGAAATACCTGCTTTGTTGGTCCAACCATCTCCCTCGGCTCCAACTACCAATGGTCCTCTTCATCTCAAACAACCAAGACTAGATACAATTCTTCGCCCTCCTCCAAAGGGTGTTGTTTGAAAGTCTATTTTCAATCCTCATGCACGTGCTACCCAGGACTACAATATTGTAGAGGATCTGGCTCAAGCACTGTCCAGGATGTCATCCCTCGAAGTCCTCCAGATTTGTCCTAGACAACAGAAGGCACTGTTGAAATCTGTTGGTGGAATCGATCCTACATATACGAATTTAATAATTTTTGACTTGGAAGATCACATTCTAAGGCTGCCCCCTCAGCTTGAGTTTTGAATACAAGTTGTTTTCACCGACAATAACATTTGTAGAACAGTTATCGATGAGGGTGCCTCGATGTGTGTCATGTTCGTTGCTTGTTGGAAAGCCATCGACTCTCCTCCCTTAACTGAATCACACAACACGCTCAAAGCCTTTAATGGCTTTGGATTTAAACCTTACAGTGTCCTTCCCTTGTTGCCCATCATGTTAGAAGGAAAATCAGTTAGTGTAGAAGTTGAGGTCTTTGACGCACCTCTCGATTACAACCTTTTATTCAGCCGCATCTGGATTGATTCTATGCGTGCAGTTGTGTCCACTCTTTTCCGTGTCATATGTTTTCCACATTAGGGAAAAGTAATTACGGTGGACCAATTGGCCTTCTTTAACTTTGATTCACGTACCAAATACGTACCTTTCATTGCAAAGACACCCCCTAGATATGAGAATGTCAGTGTGGGTCTACTAAAAGATTCCACTTTGATGGGTACATTTCCAATCCCACCACCCGACGTTCCACCTCCTTTGGTTTCCTCTATTAACATGATCTCCACCTTCGCCCACAAAACTCCCATGTCTTCTAACCCATGGGTAGTACCCACACCCGGTCATTATCTTCATTACAGTAACTAGATGCTCTTGAGTCTGGTTGAATCCGCTTACCAAGACATTCAATCGGCATCCCCCTCTCTTGGCGATTCATCTCCTGATCCTTTTCATGTAATTTTTCCCACAGATGAGATGATTATGTCGATTATGTCCATGGAGGACACTCCTTGGGACGATGGACATCATCGTTCCATTCTCTTCCTGGAACAACACACCCTTGAGAGTTACCAACGGATTTTGACTTCGTCGACCGTTGTCGTTATTACTTCGCTTCCTGACTCCACCCATGATGTTTTATATGAAGGGAACTTAAGAAACATCTCACCCACCATCCCCCTCGACATCTCTATCAAACCTAGAGTTGTTGAAAATGTGCACATCGGAGCTTCATGTTCCACTGATGAAGTTGCCATGTATAAATCCCGTTTTCAAGAATTCTATGACGTCTTTGCCTGGAGCTATGAAGAGATGCCTGGTATTGACCTCGATATTGTTGTACATGAAATCAAGACATACCCGGGTGCTAAACCCGTCCGACAAAGACTTCACCCGGTCCATCCTCGTAAAGCAACTGCCATCAAGCTGGAAGTCAAGAAACTTCTTAAAGCTGGCTTTATTTACCCCGTGGCTTTAACTTATTGGGTATCCAATCTTGTTTCGGTCAACAAGAAACAAGGTACGATCCGTGTTTGTGTTGATTATAGGGATATCAACAAAGCTTGTCCTAAAGACAACTTTCCCACCCCCTTCATTGACCAAATCGTCGACGATTGCACAAGAAGTGAAATCTTCTCTCTGATGGATGGTTTCTCTAGATATAATCAGTTCAACATCTTACCTGTGGATCAATACAAAACCGCTTTTATTTGTCCTTGAGGCACTTTTTCCTACCAGAAACTGCCCTTCGGTTTAAAGAACGTCGGCGCCACGTTTCAACATGCTATGTCTTATTCTTTCCATGATATTAAGCACATTGTAAAACCATATTTAGATGACCTATCAACACATTCCATGCATCGTAGTGATCATCCGACCCACCTCCGAGCCATTTTCCTTCATTGTCAATTTTATCGTATATGATTAAACCCACACAAATGTGTTTTTTGTGTGGAGTCCAATTGAATATTAGGATTTATTGTGTCATGTCAAGGGATCAGGGTAGATCCTTTGAAGGTTGAGGCCATTCTCAATCTCCCTCCCCCTTCTTCACTTCGCCAGCTACAAAGTTTGCAAGGGAAGGAAAACTTTCTATGTCGTTTTATCCCGAACTATGCTGATTTAATGCTTGGATTTACTCGACTTTTAAAGAAAGGATCTAAATTCGTATGGGACACCACTGCCAACAATGTCACAGGTATGAACTAACTGAGAGGGGGGGGTGAATCAGTTAGTGTAAATTATTAACCATTTCTCTCATTTTTAACTTTGAATCATTAATCTTAGTGGCAGTAAGTCTTTACTGTGAAATCCAGTGTTATAAACATAAAGCAGATAGCATAAAGAACAACAATCACACACAACATTCATTCACAAGTATGAGACACAG
>CBVK0101420620.1:0-11905 GCA_900067695.1 Picea abies | reverse complement strand
TGCCTTGCCAGCCCGCTCAGAGATGTGTATAAGAGACAGCTCATATAGTGACACAAACTTCAAGATTGTTTTATAGCTAAATATCATTACAATAATTTTTTGTTTATTGGATGTCAACACTCATATAGTGACACATAATTCAAGATTGTTTTATAGCTAAATATCATTACAATATTTTTTTGTTTATTGGATGTCATATAGATATTATACATCAATACTTGGTTTTCTCATGGCTTTAGTTTTATTATTATTTAATATTAGGTGAAAAGAAAATTGAAGTTTCTTATTTGAATATGTTAGAAGAAAAGGGTTGTTTCTTTTTGTTTACATTTTTAATCGCAATGAGTAGCATAATTCAATTTTCATCAACATGTTCTCTACATTATGAAAGTAATAAAATTTGGTAGGATCGCAGGGAGAAAGGTTTTTAGCATTCCATTTGGGAAACTTCCCTTATGTCTATGTTGTCTTCTTCTAGATTTCATGGGTTTCTTTGATACATCAATTCTCAACAAGGCCAATCTCAATGACACAATGACACATGGGTTTCTATCAATCCATGTAGTTGATGTCTATTGTGGGTTGGTGACTATACATCAACTTAGATTTTATAGGATTCATAGTTTAAGAATATTTGAATTGCATCCTCATAGAAAACATACCACTATTTTACCAATTCAATACAAGTTTTGGGTTTCAATGAATGTTTATAAAAATGGTGATGTGACATTTTGTATACCTGTGCTCAATTATAAAATTTAATGACTTAATTGTTGGAAGATAAAGGATATTCATGGATGGGTAGCATTTCAAATGAAAACATGAAATATGCATCAGTGGATTAATCGTTCTCTATTCCTAAAACCCCAATTATCTAACAATTTTAATATGAATGGAAACGATGAGTTAGTAATTGATCGATTATGGAATTCCTCTATGATAAATATGATAAATAATGAATCACCATAATCTACCATTGTTAGAAATTTATTTTTTAGCAAATAACTTGATTTTCAATTACTTTTCATCTTTGAAGCTAAGGTTATAAACACTTGTTAAATAAATCCCTAAGAAAACCATACTAAAAGAGGTTTTGTCCTAGCTTGCAAGTGTTGGTCATTTCTTTAGACAAACTGCTTACTTTTATAATTTTTGATAGCTATGAGAAATATTCCTAAGGGTACATTAACATTTTCTTACATTGTGATGTGTGCATTTTGATGAATGATATACATATGTTTATTTGTCATCATATTTCATTGACAATTTTCTTTCAACTGTGCACATAATAAGAACGTGATTATTTTAAATATGGTTCATATGTTGAAGACCGCCAATTACTTTTGATTTAACAACCTAGCCTCAACCTGTCATTACTAACTAAGTTTTGTTTCAAATTGTTTAAGCATAGCATGTACCGTCATTAATCAAATGTCCATTGCTCCACTGAAACTAATCATTTTCATAAGTTTTTTTTATCTATAAATGAGGGGATTATATCCCACTCGCTTAATCAACATGGATCCTCTACATAATCTAAAGTTTTGTTCTCTATCTTAGTCCTGTATAGAGTGTTTTCCTTCAAAAATGCCACTAGGTATCTGTTCCTTTGTCTTGTACAAGTATCTATGTTCTTCTCTCCTATATAGATGGCTCTGTCTTAGTCTTCTTTGGATGGTTGTAAGGCCTACAATATATCAACCAATGACATATCGATAACCAATGTAACCTGCAAACAATAGTTATCTATCAATGCAATATTAACATGTACCCTTGTTATTGAGTATGCAAATCAGATCTTTGATTTCAAGTTTCTCTATTATCCACAACCAAGTAGGAATGTGCCAAGTGGTTGTGCTTATTGACTCCAAGGATTATTCTCTAGATATAATTATGAGTGCCAATTTATTTGTAACACCTCGTTGCTTATTATTCTTCTGTAAGAAATGTGAAGTTGGTATGTTGGCTACTATTGGAAATGTTGATGTGCCTATTGAAGTATGTAACATAATAAATTTTTACTATAGATTGATTGTTCTATTTGAAACTAGCTAGCCTTGGCCAAGACATATGAGCTTGAGGTAAAAGTTATAAAATATATTCTAAATAGAGATGGAATTTCTTCCCAAGTAAATCATTTTCTGGTAAAGATACATGTTATATATATCTATGGTAACACAAAATTTCTCACATATATCCATCATCTCCATTGCCACTGTATAAATAAACCAACACTTATAAGTGAACCCATAAGACACTTTTTAACTCACAACAAGTATCTATGGAGGATACCCCACCAACCAAAAGTCAAATCGGCCAACAAAGAGTCAAGTTGACTAGTAATGAGATGGATCGAATAGGATATGAATTAAGTTGAATATCAATGAAAGGAATCAGGCAATGAGAAATAGAGTTGTCGTCCTAGCAAGTGGGAATTGACCCATTTGTGAATAGAGTCACCCTGGCAAGAAATTAATCAACCCATAATGAAATTAACTCTACTGGGAAAGTGAGAATTGTCAAGTATAGGAGTAAAGTGACCCAATCAATGAGAAAATGACACAAGGAGAATGAGGCATCTCAGAGTAAAATGTACGACCTCAAGGGATCTGAAATGGATCCAAATCAAAAAATGGTTGTAAGTCTTAGTACCTGGAAGATTAAACTGACAAATCATGAAAGTCAACAAACTCTGTAAGAAATGTAAATGTGAAAGTTGAATAAGAAAAAAATGAGAATGTCGAGAGAAGAAAATACATAAGAAAATGTAAGAAGAAAATTGAATTATGAGAGAAGGCTAAGGAATGGGAAGTGAAGGGGCATGGATGTTGTCCTTCCCCCTACCCTTAAGATCTCCCTATTTTCTCCTTCACTCTCATTCTCAAGGGGTATTTTGGCCAAGGAGAGAAGGATGCACTAAGAGCATCAACTGCATTGTAACCAAATATTACAAGAATGAAATTATTGAGCCCCATTCCAAGATGGTTTTCCCATTTGGGTTTCCAGTGTAAAACTTATGAGTTCATGGTGATTTCTTGCATTCGATTTCATTGTGTTGAGCTATCAGTTTGTTGTTTAGTTCATTTATGAGATGAGATATGGATTCCCATGTGTATTAAATTGATATATTTAATAGGATTCTAATGGAAATGAGGAAAAACAACTTCTATAGAATATCCATTTTCCATTCCTTGTTGAAGTCTAAGATCGATGGATATTAAAGATTTTTATTACAAATACGTAGGAAGTTGTTGAATTTGTTTTTATGGTTTTTATATAATTCCATATCTCCTACAGACTACCATCACTCTCTTTGATCTGAGATTCATTTCCTAGGTGACTCTCTACATATATGGGACATTTTCCAATAGTTGGGATAATTTCCCACTTACTTGGACAATTTTACTTTGTTCCTAGGAAAGTTCACCTCTCTTTAGGTGTCTATATTAATTGTTGAGTCAAATTTACATTTCCTTGGTCATATTGCAATTGCCTAAGATGTTTTCCACTTACATAGGACATTTACCCTCGTTCCTGAGCAAGTTTACAGCACCATGGACATTTTACTTTATGCCTGGGAAAGTTTACATCACCTTGGGAATTTTAGTTTGTGCATGGGAGAGTTTACATCACCCGAGGAATTTTATTCTATGTCTGGTCGACTGCATGTCTTCTTGGACAATTAGATTCCTCTCCAAGCCAACTGGATCATGCTAGTCGATTTATTTATTATGGGTGATTTAATTTGTGTTTCGAAGCCGAATTTATTTTGTTGAGTGGATATTTTACTTCCCTAGTTGACTTACCTCTTCCTTAGTCTATTCAATTCATTTTCTCGGTTGAATTTACCTAAGCTTGGTCAATTTTATGTACTTGATTCAATTTGAATTAGTTGGGAGTTTTATTTCACCCACGTGGTCGTACAACATTCATGCAGGCTTTACATGCTTGGAGTGAGTTGTTCTTTTCTCCTTGGGTCAACATCATCTCACTCTGGTTGATTTTGTTTGCTAGTCATTTTTTTTGAACCGTCGATCAACTTGGTTCTTTGCCAATTGATTTTTCTTATCTTATGGTCGATTAGATCTCCCTTGGTTGAATTACATCTGGGTGTGTGCACAAAGTTGGTGGATGAAAAAGTGGCAAGGGGGTCAGTAGGAATGTGCACTCACATGAATTTATGTGCATTCCTAGGAGAATGCATGCATTCCTAATGCTAGAGATTAAAAAAAATTGACCCTCCACTTAGCATGTCACATAGGTACATTGACAGGAACGTGTGCGCTTTATTAGGAACATGTGCATGTTCTTAAGAACACATGCACATTCTTAGGAATGTGTGTGTGTTTTTACGAATGCACACATGTTCTTGTTATGCCCTTTTGTAAAGGATTGTGGGTGTGAATTGTGCCCATTTGCACAAACCACACCTCACCTTTTCCTTTCATTGAGCTAGAGAGAAGCAAAGTAGCAAGCAAAGAATCAAGAGAACCTCCCACCATGTCCAACTCAAGCTAGGTATGCTTGAATTTTCCTCTCACTCTAATTATTTTTTAGTTTTATTCAATTAATTTAATATTTTCCAAAAGAATCTAAAGTATAAAAACTTCTAATCTTCTAGACAAATCTCATCTAGAAAATTCATAGAGAGACACCTCTTTCATTGCCTAACATTTCCCATCTAAAATAACCATAGAGAATTTAAAAGAAAAAGAGAAGTGGAGGGGGACATTTTGGATCTATTCCTCCCTTAATATCAACCTCCAATATGTCCATCATACTTTGTAGCTTAAAAAATTCCTGCTAGGCAGTTTTATGCCCCATTTCAATTAAATTTTGTCTTATAAACCCGTTTGGAACCTATAACATTTATTCATTTAGTACATGCCACAAGTTACCATGTTTGGTTCTTCATCATTGCATCATATTCTACAGTCATGGGTTGTTTCTAATCTTTCTTTCCTCTAGTTTCCTCAAATGATTTTTTTTTTGTAATACCTATCATAAGTGCACTTCCATATCTTATATTTTGTTGTTCACAAATTTCACCAATACTCTTCATTTTTTGTCTAGTAGGAGGACATCATTATGTTGTATGCCTCACTCAACTTTTTTAATTTATTAAAATATATTTTCATGTTTATTGCAATTTTCTATTTTAATAAAAAAAATGACCTAATTTATATGTCAGACATTCTTAAATTGCAACAAATATTATTAATATGGAACCCAAATACAATGAAAACTGTATAAAATCAGCCCAAGGCCCTGATTATCCCAACCCACCACAACCACCAAATATAAACAAACAAATTGATGAGGGGTTGGCCACATTGAGGTCTCTTGTCCATGAATTAAGGGGCATAAGAGAACCTAGTAAATTGTCCTTAGCCACTTCATTGGACTCCATTGTATCATCCATTGCAAGCTCCCAAGGGAAATTAAATACAATTTCTAAGTACAAGTATAGAATGTTAAATTTTGATAGGACTAGACTAGATAGACACCAAGTTAGAGACTTGGGTATTTCTAAACAAGAGTTGATGTCTTGTTTTATTGATCCTCGATCTAGAAAATAATGACCTGTCACCAAGAAACTCATTTGTACTGGTTGGTGCATCCAACCAAAAATTCTTCAAAACTTGATGGATAGGTGGTTCATGGTCTTTGATAAACCTCCCTGCAATAACATGGAGGTGCCTTTATACTTTTGAGAAAATTATGGGCAAAATTTGTTTTGGGTCACCATGTGAACTACTTCGACATTGGTGATTTTCATGGGGTGGGTCTAGGGTCTACACAAGACTGAGACCATGCTAAGATTGATCCCATTTTAGTTCCTCTCCCCCTAAGGTGAAGGCCTGACACCCCTTCCCAACATCCTCCCATTGGAGAGGGATTGCAGTAGGAACAAGGAACTCTATCAAACTTGACTTAGAGTTTAGTGCAACATGGTAGTTTTGTTGCACTATATCAGTAGGAGGTTCCTGCTAGTGACAATGACAAAGGGGTTGGACCTTCAACCCCTAGAGTAGAGGGCAGGGAGGAGAGGGCACATGGACACAAAATTCATTCATGTGAGCCTCACAAAAGCTCAAGTTGAAATAATAATTGTTATGGGGCTATGGAGGCCAGTGGAAACCAGAGCTTCATGGAAGAGGTTAACATCTTAACTATCTCTATGTTCCTCATCCTTATATATTTATATAGTATTTTTTGTATCTATTTCAATATTTTATTGTATGATGTTTTGCAGTTGCTACGCCTGTATAACAAACCCTCTACAATGATAGATGCATCATTTTTTGTCTCCACCGCTGATGCAGTAATAGAGAAAAATTGCTCATTTGGTGTGCCCCATAAATGGGTATGTGTCACATTTGATAAATTCACCATAGTGATTTCTTTATTTTCTGGTATCCTCAAATTTATAATGTTCCTGTGTTTTTATAGGTTGCAGTACCAGGTGGTGTC
The DNA here is from genome assembly GCA_900067695.1 of Picea abies. Classification (NCBI taxonomy): domain Eukaryota; kingdom Viridiplantae; phylum Streptophyta; class Pinopsida; order Pinales; family Pinaceae; genus Picea; species Picea abies. The sequence continues at coordinate 5,431 of CBVK0101420620.1, read as the reverse complement.
GAGTAATGTCCACTTGGGATGGAAAATTCACCTACTTCATAGGTATCATGTGTTGAGTTAAATATCATTTAAATCTCAAGTTTGTGTATTTATGTTGTTGAATTTTACTCTTTGGTACTAATAAAAATATTATTAATATGTATGTGGGATGTTGATATTTTCTCTAGTTATAGTAGTAGTCCAGTCCTTGGGAAGTTGACCATGACCTTTGGTTTAGCTATTTCCAATACAAGCCATATTCCATTAATTTTGCAACCTGTGGGGGTTTATCGCCGTCCACCCTCACTGTATTTCTTATTCCATGAATCCTTAGTGGATGCACCCATAGGCCATCCATTCACACCACCTCTTCCATCGCATCCATCCACAGTGGATGCACCTGTATGCCACCCACCCCACCACCATTTTCATCTGTACCATCCATCGAGGATGCCACAGTAGATGTTGCCTCGGATCAGGTTGTACAATTGAGTTCTCTAGATAATAGTGACTCTCCATCGATGCTCGAGATATTTGTGGTGAGATAATGTGTTTATGATCAATTTTTATGTATCATTTCATCTGTACCATCCATCAAGGATGCCACAGTAGATGTTGCCTCGGATCAGGTTGTACAATTGAGTTCTCCAGATAATAGTGACTCTCCATCGATGCTCGAGATATTTGTGGTGAGATAATGTGTTTATGATCAATTTTTATGTATCATGAATGGAATTGATTTTATGCATATTTGTTTAAATTTCATGATTTGATCCTTGTAACTCACGCAAGGTGGAATCCATGATATATTAGGGTTGTGGAGGAGGGTAACACCCTCATGATTTTCAGTACCATCTGTGGTGAGTTTTCTTATGTTGAATTACAAAGTATCATTTTGTAAGTCTTTTAATTCATTGTGGAAAACAATTATAACAATGTTTTTCCTTTGTGCAATCTCCAGAGAGACAAACCATGCTTAGGCACAAAACCACTCGAAGTGATTCTTCGAGCAAGAGAAAAGTGTATGAATTTTTTATGAATCTCATTGTTTTTGAATTTTATTTTGATGAATGTATGAATTTCAAAGTGTATGAATTTTATGTGTATGAATGTACGAATTTATTTAATTTGATTAACTAATTTTTAAAGTGTTAAGGAGTTCTATGTAAGTAAGAATAGTTCATTTTTCTAAAGCGATTATAAATACTTGCATTATGCAATAACAAATCTCTTATGGTGGAAAATATTGCTAAGTGCTAAATCCATATGCAATTAATGGTTCTGAAGGACCTAAATTTTACAAAATATTGAAGTCCCATCCTAATTAAGAATCTAGGAACCAATAATAAGCATCATGTAGGCTAACTTAATCACAATAGAAATAAGAGAGTTGAGATCTCACATTACTCTATCCAAAATGAATCATGATTTAATAATGGAAATCACAACATGTTACAAGGGTTTCTTAATACAAAATCAACACATAAAATATGAGTGTGCAATAAATCCTCACATCAAATGAAAATATACCTCAAATTCTCTATTAATCTTACCAAAATGTTCTACAATATATCCCAAGAGGATATCTCCCAAATACCGAATTTCTCCACCCTTTCAAATGGAGAGAGAGAACTCTTGTTTATAGAGTGAGTCTCTTATACAAAAAAATATTATTATTCTCTAACTAACTCCATGAAAAGTCAAATAAATATTATAATAATGGATTAGTTTAATCTCTCCTCAATCCATGGTTGACAATTTTACAACATGTGGACATTAGCCTCTCCAAATAAATTCACCCTCGCCCAAAAATACCTTACTAGTATGAACCAAATAATGCTCATGAAGGGGACACACCACCAAAAATAGGCATCAAGCCAATTCAAATGCAAAGTGTCCACATGGAATGTTCCCTCCAAGAATTTGCATGCATGAAACCACTCCAAATTTATGAATTCCAAGGTATCCAACTCCATGAATGAATGTGCAATATGCCATGCCTTGCCTTGCCTTTACAAGTCATTCCTTGCCTTTCGATGTCATTCCATGCCATGATTTGCATTACCTTGCATTTCCATGTCATGCCATGCCTTTCCATGTGATTCCTTTCCATCCCATGCCATTCCTTTCCTTGCCTTTCCATGCCTTGAATTTCCTTGTCTTTCCATGTCATTCCATGCATCTCCATGCCATGTCATTCCTTTCCTTGCCTTTCCTTTCCATGCCATGCTATGTCATTCCATTCCTTTCCATGTCATGCCATTCATTTCCTTGTCTTTCCATGACATCACATGTGTTTCCTTTCCATGCATTTCCTTTCCTTTCCATGTCATGCTATGCATTTCCATGCCTTTACATTCCATGTCATGCCTTGCCTTGCGTTGCCATGCCTTCCCTTAACATTCCATGCCAGGTCTTTCCTTTCCAATCCATGACTTGTCATGCCATGCCATGCCTTGCATTGTCTTTCTTTGCATTTCCATTCCATGTTGTGTCATGCCATGATATGCATTTCTTTGACATACCTTTCCTTTCCTTGACTTTCTATGTCATGCCTTGCATTTACTTTTGTTGTATTTCCTTGATTTTCATTTCCTTGCCTTGCCTTGAATTGTCTTTCCTTCCATTTCCTTACCTTGAATTTCCATGTCATTCCTTGCCTTGTCTTTCCATGCCATTCCTTTCCTTGACTTTCCATCCCATGCCCTGCAATACCTTGCATTGCATTGTCATGTCATTCATTTCCTTTCCTTTCCATCCCATGGAATTCCATGCCTTGCATTATCTTTCATTTCCATGCCTTTCCTTTCCTTTCCATGCCATGCCATGTCATGCCATTCCTTGCCATGCCTTTCCATGCCATACCATGCCTTGCCTTTCCTTGCCTTACCAATACATTCCTTTCCTTCCCATGCAATGACATGCCATGCCTTCTCATGCCTTGCCTTGCCATGTCATGCCATGCCTTTCCATACCATGACATGCCTTGCCTTGCCAAGACATGCCTTTCCTTTCCATGACATGTCATTCCATGACTTTTCATGCCTTTCCTTTCCATGTCATGCCTTTCCTTGCCATGCCATGCCATGATATGCCTTGCCTTTCCATGCCATGCCTTTCCATGCCTTTCCATGCCATGCCTTGCCATGTCATGCCATTCCATGCCTTGTATTTCTTTGCCTTTCCATGCCATTACATGCCTTTCATTTATTTGCCTTGTCATGCCATGACATGCCTTGCCATGCCATGCATTGCATTTCCTTGACTTTCCATGCAATGCCATGCCTTTCCATGCCTTGTATTTCTTTGCCTTTCCATGCCATTCCATGTCTTTCATTTCCTTTCCTTGTCATGTCATGACATGCCTTGCCATGCCATGCATTGCATTTCCTTTCATTTCCATGCAATTCCATGCATTTCCTTGACATGCCATGTCTTTCCTTGTTATGCCATGCCATGCCTTTCCTTTCCTTTAATTGTCATGACATGCCTTTGCTTTCCTTGACTTGCCTTGACTTGCCATTCCTTGCCTTGACTTGCCATGCCATGCCTTGAATTGCCTTGCCTTGTATTTCCTTGCCTTACCTTGCATTTCCTTGCCTTGCCTTGGATAACCACAATTCATATAAAAGGTACTTTCATTATGATATTCATAAAACTAAGTGTTTGTAAAAATATAGTTATTTTCATCATTAGAGAGAATTTGTTTTTAAGTTAATTTAATAAAAAAATAATGGCATTCATGTATCATACCTTTTGTTTTGCTTAAAAAAAATAATGCTTGTACTAAATGAACAAGTTTAATATATAAAAATTACAATCAAAGGATTAATTAAGCATGTAATTATACAACTTGTTATCACATCTATCTTGGATACAAATACTTGCATGAGAATTTCAATGTCATAACATAAACTCTCTTTAGTCATATATCTTAGGTATCTTCATAGTTGTGAAACATGAATTATCATAATTAATAGGATTTACATAGAAAGGGGTGTCGCTAAATAGGTTTATGTTCCATCCTTATGGTGTAGTCTCATTATACTATTGATCCATAATTTATTTTGGATTGCATGTAAAACAACATGACTTCAAGGACTTATTTAAAATCAAAGAAATAAAAACTAATCTTTCAACTCAATAACTTTAATAATAAGATATAACATGTAGACCTAGACCTATACCTAGATGTATACCTACCTTGCCTTGTCATGTCTATCTTTACTTAGCCTTGTCATGTCTTTAGTAGGCTTTCCTTGTATTTTCATACCTAGACATAGACCTATACCTAGACATTGCATTGCCATGCCTTGCCTTGTCATGCCTTTTCGTGCCATGGTCTAGGTCATTGTATAGGTCATGGTATGTTTCATGGTAAGGTCATGGTAATTGTGTAGGTATAGGTATAGGTATTCATATAGGTATAGATCTAGGTCATGATTTAGTTCTGGGTCTAGGTTTATTTCATGGTCATGGTTTAGGTCTATTTCTATTGCCAACATGTCCCTGAATGGCTTGAGGAGGCGAGTTGCAACTTGTGATAAAACTCAAACCAGAACTCGGATGGATGAATTGTTGGTTGCATTGGATCTGAGGCACCGAGTTTCATCTAGTGGTCCCCCTCTGTTGTCATTCTGTTTCTCAAAAAAGTGTGTTGCAGGATCTTTGGGACTAGGTTTTTTCTCAATGAGGCATAGTGCAAATTTTGAACAAGGGGTCGATTTTCAAGAACACTATGTCAGGTGACTGTGGGTTGTGTTGTCGCATGGGGATTGGAAAAATAGACATGTGGGAACTTACAAAACTTAGTTATGCTGCTTGGTTTGGATTTTACGCCCCTAAACCAAATTGCAAACATGTCCCTGAATGGCTTGAGGAGGCGAGTTGCAACTCACGATAAAACTCAAAACAAGACTCGTATGGATGAACCTTCAGTTGCATTGGATCCAGAGCATCAAGTTTCAACTATTGGGGCCCCTTTGTTTTCATTCCATTTCCAGTAAAAGTGCTTGTTGTAGGATCTCCAGGCCTAGGGTTTTTCTCAATGAAGCATAGTGCAAATTCTGAAAAAGAGGTCGATTTTCAAGAACATTGTGTCGAGTGATTGTGGCTAGCATGGATGTGTGGGATTTGACCAAATAGACATTTGGGAGATTACAAAACTTTGTTATGCTACTCGGTTTGGATTTTGTGCCCCCAGGTCCAATTCCCAACATGTCCTTGAATGGCTTGAGGAGGCGAGTTATGACTTGCAATAAAACTCAAAACAAGACTCGAATGGATGAACCATTGGTTGCATTATATCTAGGGCACTGGGTTTCAGCTAGTGGGATCCCTCCGATCTCATTCAATTTCTCGGAAAAACATTTGTTGGAGGATATTTGGAACTAGGGTTTTTCTCAATGAGGCATAGTGCAAATTTTGAACAAGAGGTCAATTTTCAAGAACA
>CBVK0101420598.1:0-23002 GCA_900067695.1 Picea abies | reverse complement strand
GGTTTTTGGATGTCTAGGGTTTTGGCATTCATGAGTAATGTTAAAAAGGAATTTGGAGCCTCATTGTAATCATTATGGTCAGATGAATGCGTGTATCAACCACATATTTCCTTAGAGATAGCTACCACCATTCGAGCAAGTTGTTTTTAGTTCTGTAATTTTATAGTTTCAACCTATTTTCTTTATTCAATAGAAGTTATTGTTCACCAGATATCTATTGTTGTTCTCTCTATCTTTGTGTTATTGTATTCAATTCATTCTTCTCCTAAATTTGGATCAAGAGGTGTGTGCTAAATATTTGTGCATTGTGGATCTATCGCGTGTTGGATATTGGTGCATAACTCAGAATTGATGTGCACACAAACTTCAAAAAGGAAGAAGAGAACAAAGATACCACATAGGAAAAAATGTCCTATAGTCTAAAAAAAAGTGTGGAGCCAAAAACATATTTTGGAAATAATTGGAGAAGATTAAGTCATATTGAGATGAGACTTCTAGGTTTTGTCCATAGTGTCGAGGTCTACAAAAGCACCAGAGAGGGCCACTGGCCAATTATGCTATGATTTTCTAGAAAATGCAAATTACATGTTTTTGAAGATCAGGGTCAAAATCAGTGGTAGGAGCACAGTTATTGTTGAAACTTGTGTAGAGTGACAGAAATGCAGACATGAAAATAATTTGTAAATCAATTGGCTAGATTCTAAGGGGTTTGGAATGGGAACGCCAAAACATGGACAAATCCAATATTTCGGGCCACTTTTTGGGGATTTTGGGATTTTTCGATGAGGAAAAGGGTTCCAAGATGAAAAATAAATTTATTTACTCGATATTTTGTATACTCATCAAGCCAAATAACTTTGGGTTAGTGAATTTTTCCAGAAGTGCGCTGTTTGGCTAAAAATTTTAAGTCTGGAGAAAGGGATGAAAAAGGACAAAGTTGTAATTTTCATATTGTTGTAGTTTTTAACTAGAGCATCAAATTGAAAATATGAGAGTTGTTATGAATTCCTTGTCATAATTATTATCTAGGTCTCATACAAAGTTTTCTCTGCTTCCTGACATATTTACTTCTACTAGTGACAAAAGTTGATGTATGGGATTAACTGCACCAGAATGAAAAATGTGCAAAAGGGGTGAATTAACAATATTTAGATGACTATAACTTTTTGTTCAGAGCTCATAATTGAGAAAGAAAGAATTTGTTGGAAATATATTGGAGAGGAGGAACCATATATAAACTTAGTAAATTGATATGGATAATTTAAGTTACAACCAACATAAAGAAGATGATTGGTGGCATTAGAAAGAAGAAAAATCTATGCATTCTTTCCAAAAAGGTGTATATATTTTTGTCTAACACAAAATTGCTTGCATGCACATTTTGTTACAAAATTTAGAGGTATAAGAAGGAAATTTGGTTCCTGTATGAGAACTACAACGATGAAATATGCCCAAGGGTCCTATAATCATGAAGAGGAATTCAGAGTGCTACATGTCAGCATGGAAAATGCTGAGACAAATTATAATGGAAGAAGAGGTAGGCATGAGCATGTAACTATGTGAAGTTTGGAGAGAGAAGTGAAGATATATAGAGGTGATAATGAAAATATAATGAAATCTCAAGAAGAGATACTTTAGAGTTTGAATATGATGCAGAGGAAAGCCAATAAAGACTTTGACAAAAATCCAATAGGTAGTGCTAGACAAGTGAGATCATCTAGATCTCATGGTAGAAGAGGCAAGCATGGGAATGACAAGAATTCAAAGAGTATAAGGAGCCACCATCATTCCCCAAGTAAATCCACTAGGAGATCTTGTGCAATTTCAGGTCTAGGGAGTAGCCCAAGTGTGTCTCTTGTTAGGAGACAGAGGAGAAATCCCAAGGGAGACATCTTGCAAGGTGAACTTAGGAAGATCAAGCCACCAACCTTCGATGGTGAGAAAAGGAAGGGAGAAGAGGTTGAGGCCTGGTTGTTGGAAATGAATAAATATTTCCAGCTACATGATTATCCCTCCAGGGTAGAAACAAGAATTGCAACAAACCACTTGCAAGGAAAGGTATCCATGTGGTGGGATCAACTTAAGAAAGCAAAACAACTTGATGAGAGGAAGGTCTCATGGAGGCAATTCAAAGGATATTTCCTGAAGAAGTATTTTTCTGAGCATTACTATGAAAGGAAGATGAAATATACTTTGAACTCAAGTTGGGAAGCATGACAATGGATGAGTATGAGAAGAGGTTCTTTGAGTTGTTGAAGTATGTGGAGTTCATAAAGGATGAGAAGGTCAAAATCCAAATGTTTCTTAGTGGGTTTTCCTCATTCTATGCTGACAAGAGACAATATGATAACACTATAACTTTGGAGGAGACCATAAGAAGAACAAAGCATCTCTATGAACAGAGCAGAGGGAGGCTAGACTTCCAAAAAAATTGGAATGACAAGACGAAAGGAAAGAGGGATCAAAGGAAGAAAGGTTTTAAGACACCCTTTTTTAAGAACAACTCCCAAGAAAATTAGAAAGCATAGTCAACCTAGAATGAGCACAAGACATTAGATTCATTTGGGAAAAGGCCAAGACAATATCCTATACAATATTTGGGATGTGATGGTAATCACCTATATAGGGACTTCCCTCATAAAGGAGAAAGAATGAGGACTATCCACAACATTTAGGAGGTCGAAAAAATTGAATACATAGGAGGAAACATGCCAAGGGTTTATGCAGCCTTGGACAACAAGAAAGTAGAGTATCAATCCCCCATGATTGAAGTGGAAGGTAAGATTGATAACCATTGCATAACAATTTTAATTGATTCTGGAGCTATCCATAGTTACATAAACTCTAACATTGTTGAAATATTTCACTTGAAAAGGAATAAACATAAAAGATATTGTTTAATTTAGTTAGCCACAGAGGCTAAGAGAAATACCAATGAGTTGGTTAAATATTGTCCAATATACATGAATGGACTCAAGACAAAGGTAGATGTGAACATCATACCATTGGGTTCATATGACTGTCTATTTGGCATGTATTGGTTGGAAAAACATCTTGATGTCCTAGACTGTTACAACAAGATGATAACTTGTCTTGATGAGGGATGGAAGTAGGACAAGATTCAAGGGATCCTGAGAGATGTAGTTGTTAGATAAATTTCATCCATGCAATTGGAAAAGAGTTTCTGAAAGGGGTGTCAAAGTTTTGTAGCCCATATGGAAGAGGCATCCAGAGATAAAGTGGCAAGTATTGGATACCATCTGGTCTTGAAAGATTTTGAAGATGTTTTTGGGGAAATCTCAATATTTCCACCAAAGAGAGACATTCATTTCTCTATTGATTTGGTACTAGGAGTTTCCCCAGTGTCCAAGACACCTTATAGAATAGGCACACTAGAATTGAAAGAGTTGAATATGCAGCTTGAAGAACGTTTGAAGAAGGCGTATATATTCCCAAGTGTGTCACCTTGGGGAGCCCCTGTTTTTTTATTAAAGAAGAAGGATGGAACCTTAAGGTTGTGTATTGATTTCAAACATATGAATAAGGTCACAATAAATAAAAAAATATCCCTTGCCAAGGATTGATGATATTTTTGATCAATTGAAAGGTGCAAGAATATTTTCTAATATTGACTTGAGGTCAAGTTATCATCAAGTGAGGATAAAGGAAGAGGATAGAAGCAAGACAATGTTCAAAACAATATATGGGCATTATGAATTTACAATAGTGCCTTTTGGGTTATCAAATTCCCCAGATGTTTTGATGTGCCTGATGAATGGAGTGTTTAGGGAGTACCTAGACGAGTTTTGGATTTTTTTCTTAGATGATATTATCGTCTATTCAAAGATAGAAGAAGAGCATGAGAAACATTTAAGAATGGTGTTGTAAGTTTTGAGAGAGTACAATTTGTATTCCAAACTAACTAAGTGAATCTTTTATCAAAAGAAGATTTAGTATTTGGGGCATATTATATCAGTAGATGGGATAACAGTTGATCCCAAGAAGATAGAGGCCATTAGAGTATGGTCAACTCCAAGAAATGTGACAGAGGTCAGATCATTTATGGCTCTTGTCGATTATTACCCAAGATTCATAAAATGGTTTTCAAAGATTGCAAGCCTAATCACTTCTTTGCAAAAGAAGGGAGTGAAATTTGAATGGACTTCCAAGTGTGAAGAAAGATTTTAGCAGTTGAAATACATATTGATAAGTGCACCCATATTAAGGATTGTAGATCCAGATGAGGACTTCGTAGTGTGCACAAATGCATACAAGGATAGGATCAGGGGATTCCTCAGTAAAAGAGATCATGTGGTGTGCTATGAATCTAGAAAACTAAAAAAGCATGAAAATAATTATGCTACCCATGGCTTGGAATTGGCATCCATTGTTCATGCATAAAAAATGTGGAGGAATTACCTTATGGGAAGAATATTTGAGTTAAAAAAATACCATTGTGGTTTGAAGCATTTATTTGGACAACCAACACTAAATGACAGACAAACTAGATGGATAAGATTTCTGAGTGAATATGTCTTTGAAATTGATCATATAAAAGGAAAGGAAAATCAGATGGTTGATGCACTCAACAAAAGAGATAATGAAGTGCATATCTCATCCACTAGCATGTTCAACACGGATTTAAGAGACAAAATTTTAGAGGCTACAAATTCAGATCAACAATATCTAAAAATAAGAGACATTACAGCAAGGCAATTTACAGTAGAAAATTAATTATTATGAGTTAAAAGAGGATGGAATCCTCATGTACAAATGGAAAATATATGTACCAAATTCCAGAGAGCTGAAAAATATAGTTCTAAGGGAAATGCATAATGTTCCATATGTTGGGCACCCAGGATATCATAAGACAATTGTAGTTGTAAGAAGCCAATAATTTTTGCCGGGAGTGAAAAAAGAAGTGGTTAATTATATTGCTAGGTATCTAGAATGCCAAAAGGTGAAAACAAAGCATAGACAGCGGGGTTGCTATAGCCATTGCCCAATCCTGAGAGGAAATGGGAAGTGGTTACAATTGATTTTATTACAAATCTACCCAAAACAGTAAAGAAGCATGATTCCATCATGGTTGTGGTGGATAAATTAACTAAGGAAACACATTTTATTCATGTGAAGACAACCCACAAGGCAACAAATATTGCGGAGATCTACATGAAAGAAGTTGCCAAGATACATGGGGTTCCTAAGGAAATTATTTCAGATAGAGATCCAAAATTCACATCTAATGTTTGGAAAGGTTTATTCAAAGGTTTTTGGACAAACTTAAATCTCTGTACAACGTATCACCCAGATTCAGTTGGGAAATCAAAGATGACTAACATAATCATTGAAGACATCCTCATAGTGTATGTGATGGACCAACCATCAAAGTGGGAAGATGACATCCACTTAGTAGAGTTTAATTACAATAATGGGTATCAAGTCTCATAAAAAATGAGCCCATTTGAAGCATTATATGGTAGGAAGTGTAATACACCAATGAGTCAGGATAACCCAACATACATGGCTATCATTGGGACAGATTTGTTGAGAGAAATGGAAGAGAAAATGACAATCATCATGCAGAATTTAAGGGCTTCCTAGGATAGGAAGAAAATTTATGCAAACATGAACAAAGTTTTTAGACATTTTAAAGTGGGGGAACATGTTTTTCTAAAAATGAAAGAGAAAATAAGTTCACTGAGATTGGGTTGCTGCCCAAAGTTGGCAGCAAGATATTGCGGGCCTTTTGAAATCTTAGAGAATATAGGGCTAGTTACATACATGCTAGCATTACCTAAATCTATGAGAGTGCATAATGCATTTCATGTGTCATTATTAAAGAAATATGTTCCTAACTCTAACCACATAATTGATTGGACTATGATCTAGGAGGAAAATGAAGGGGATTTTCAGGTGGAACTAGTACGCATCTTGGAATGGAAATTCAAAGTGCTCAGGAACAAAGCCATAAGGCTGGAAATTGTTCAATGGACATGCTACAGTCCTGAAGATGAAACATGGGAACATGAAAAAACGATGCGGGAGGAATACCAACAATATTTTGTCAATTTTGAAGAAAACATAAATTGAAAATGCAAGGCCCCATTTTTGGGTAGCTAGAGTTCTGGAAACACATCTCAAAATTATGGTCACATGTGCTGAAAGACATGATAAAAGAATGGTGTAGCTCGATGGACTAAGAGAAATGAAGGGGAAATGTTCCTTAGGTTAGCAAGTTGAGATAAATATGAGGTTTTGGTTGGGACTGTTGTTGGAGGGTAAAAATTGTAGAATTTTCTTTGTTTTATGAATATTGTAATGTGATGTAAATTTGTATATCTATTCAAAATGGTGTTGTGCACTGAGGATAGTGCACAATTGTAGGGAAGGCGAAATGTAACATCCCCACTATAATCCCCAGTTTAATTAATGCATAATGTAGATATGAATGTGGCTATGGCCAAGCGATGTAACATGTGAATGTACTTTCTATTCTTAAATAAATAAAATGTGATACCAGTTGTTGGGGAATATGTGTAGAGATGGGGGTTGAGTTTTTCCGCAAGAGAAGAGAGTGTCTAAGAGGGGTCCAAGGGGGAAATTAATTGTGGGTATTAATTCAATCTATCTTCCTGAATTTTATTATCATTGGGGATAACTTATAACTTTTTGTTTGAGTGTATGAGAGATCAATCATTAAACTCATGTAAGAGGGTGGGTGTGAGAAGTCACATCCCATAATTATTGGGATCATGGGGGTTGAGTACAATCAACTTGGGGAAGTGTGTGAGTCAAGAAAGAAATCCAAAGGAGAGGAAATTTGTATGGTTAGGGACAAACATTTTTTATACATTGAGTTTTACATGAACAACAAGAAGAGGGAGAGACAAAGGAGCACGAGAGATAGAGAAAGAAGGATAGGCGAATTATGGATCACGTTGGATCATTTTGGAGCACTTTGGATCTGAATATTGAAGAGTCAAGTTGTCAATCCTGAAGAATGAACTCTTGTATGAGTTGCACTGTAACATCAAGTGTTGTTGTTGTTTTTGGTAGTTTTTTTGGCAGTGAATTCCCTTGAGTTTCTAGTAGAGAGATTCTTATTTACCTATGTCAAAGAGACCTTGATAAATGAATGGGATGCCCGATGGAATAATATTAGTGATGGGGTACATTCCTTGGGTTGGGTAGGTCAAAAGGAAGAGAGTTGGAGGAAATTCAAGATAGTTGTAGGAGAATACCAATGGTTTGTGGGTTATTGATTTGTGAGAGGACATTAAGCGACACCATTTTATTGTCGATTCCTAGCCCCAACTCATGGGTGACTTGTTGTTGAGATTTGGAACATGTCTATGGTTGGGTGGAACATCCTTCCCAAGTAGTTAGTTTCACAACTTCTTTAAAAAAGATAAGAATTTATCTATTTTCCTGTGTTAATTTATGAATTTAACTGTTGTGTGTTTTACTATGTTCATGAGAATGAATTATATGTTGTTGTGGTGAAATTTACTAGCTGCATTTACCTGTTTGACTAGTATGGACAATTGCATGAGATTGAATGTCACGTTGTTCGTAATTATGTATTAAATTGCATATGTTAGTTAATTTGAGTAGTAACAACAATGAAATTTCAGTACAGTGCTCAAATCGTTGCACACAATAATAATCTTGTTGTGTGCGCACTATGAATAGTTGTTGTGCGCAGTACAAAGGTTGTTGTGCGTATGGTTTGTCTCAGTGAGGGTGCGACAGTCATGTTGGTTAACATGATGTAGCTACATTTAAATAATGTTATCTGAAATGGTTAAATCTATGTATAATTTGTAGTTGATAAGCTACATGAAGTTAATTAGAAAAACATTTTTGAATTTATGTGTATTTTCAGCAAGTAGTGTTCTCTGGTTAAGCTGGGGAACGTTACAGGTGGAACTTCTATGTTTCCATTCATACCTATGGTAAACAAGATTTATAAGAATATGTGGGTGAGTGAAAGTGTGATTTTTTTTAAATGAGAGATATAAATAGGGTTAGATATTAGACCTAACCAATAGTCTGTTGCATGGAGGCCTTTTTTAGGACTTATTTAAGAAATATTGTGAATTTTAAATGCATGTACTCAAATGAAATATGTAGGCTTGCAATGATGCATTGAATTCTCCAATGGTGTTGCTCACTTACATTGGATGGACTCACCAGGCATGTCCTTTTGCAAGTCATGTCGTTTGGTGTCTATTTTGCTAAGCATAAACAAAATTGTTGGGGAACCAAGTTGGGTGATCATATCACTAATATCACCCCTAGATTTGTTCCAAAAATATCTTTTTCTATGGAGAGACAAGAAAAATCATAAAACTTCCTTTGTAGGCTTGCCATCAAGAAATTGTTGCAGGTGGGCATGCAAGTCTATAACAATTACTGGCAAGTTGTTTTCAATTTTTTTCTTCATGAAGACAATATTCGTCACTTGGATTCAATGGAACATCATAAGGTTATACAAGAACTAGAGAAATCTAGGATGTCAACCAAGTATATTGACATGGTACTACAAAAGGTGCAAATCATAATAGTGCATTTCTACCTCTTTAATTTATGGTTGTTTGAGCATGGAAACCCTTATGGGGAAGAGGGTGAAGAAGGCCATACAATAGTGAAGCATGTTCATTTAAGTGGGAAGATTACCCATGAAAATAAAAATAGTTATAAAGACAATAAAAAATCATAATAAAGCCACAAGGTCAAAGATAAATTGTTACTCAGAGTTAAGCCGAAGAGGAGCTCCTTTTGCTTGGGTAAATGGAGGAAGTTGGCACCTAGATATTGTGTACCTTTCAAGATTTTGATGTATATAAGTAGTTGCTTATATATTGGCCCTACCAATGCATTTGACTATTCATAATGTTTTTCATGAGTCCTTAATAAAGAAATGTTAACGTCATGAAGAGTCCATTTGAATCACTGCATGGACATAAATTTCATTCACCAGTTAGTTGGGACAATTTGGAAGCATAATTGACTTAAGGGACAATTTGGAAGCATAATTGACAATTTGGAAGCATTTAAATCCAAAGACTACCCATGAAAAACAAATAGTTATAGAAAACAAGAAAAAATCAAAATGAAGCTTTAAGGTTGGAGAGAAAGTGTTACACAAAGTTAATCCAAAGAGGAGCTCCTTATGCTTATCTAAATAGAGGAAGTTTTCACCTAGATATTGTGGATCTTTCAATATTTTGATTTAGATTGGTGCAATTTCTTATAGATTGAACCTACCACTGCATTTGACTATTTATAATTTTTTTCACATGTCCTTCCTAAATAAATATTTGTCGGATCCCAACCATGTTCTAGATTTTGATGTCATGTAGATGAAGGGAACTGAGAGTTCCATACTAAGACCTTAATTATTTTAGGCACTAAACAATGACACCTGTGGAGAAAATTCATTCACTCGGTCAAGGTCTAGTGGCAACATTACTCAAAGGAAGATGATACATGGGAACTTGAATAAAAAATGAGAAAACTTTGTCCTTATTTGTTTGATGATAACTTGGCTCTTACGTTGTATCCTTTTCATGGGGGTAGTGTTGTGTCAAGAAATGTAGGGAATTTCCACACTAATCCTAGAAAAAGAGAATAATAATTTAATCAAGAACGTAAATGAAACAATCAATCACATAGTACACCAAGATTTTACCCTAGAACCCTTAACTGAGAGAAACCAACATTCATTTAAGTGTTCTGCTCTCTTGTTGTCTTATTCAATCAGAATTAAAGGTTACATACCTAACCTTGGTCCACATGGACCAAGGTTAGGTATGTAGGTAAGACACAATCGACATAATACCCTCTTTCACATGCAAGAACAACCTTGTAGCTAATTTGTCTTACATATGCATGACCAACAACCTATACCTACACATGAATTAACCTGCATAAGTGTATTCTATGATTACAACATTAGCCTTTATGGCCTTACAACATGCCTCTTTATAGGCTTTACAATCAAGAAAAACACTAAAGATTCACACCCAAAAATAGTTATACAGATCCACGTATATCATTGGCTACAAATCTTGCAAATCCCATGATTCTATTACAATTGACTCCAATTTGGGTTACCATTCGGTCCTTCATTCGGTCTCTAGTCGGTCATCTCACACCCGCATTTTGACCTCTTGTCATTTGAATTTCCGTCGATACCTTCGAATTTGGCTTTAATTGGTCGACTCCCTCAATCTTCGACTTGTTGTCGATCCACCTCGAACTTCGACCATCAGTCGATCTACCTCGACTCGAATTTCACCGTAAAGAATATAACAGCCCAACATTCTCCCACTTGTTGTCTTCTTTGTTGAAACAAGAGATTCCTGAACTTTTGTTCACAGACCCAGGGAAACAATTCCCATTTCCTCTCTGTACCAAGAGAACTACACAACACTCACAGATTTGGTCAATGAGTCTGCTATGTTTTCCAATGTGTCTACTTTCTTCAGTAGCACCTTGTTAATTTCCACCATATCCCTTATGAAATGGTATTTTACATCAATGTGCTTAGTCTTTGAATGATAAGCATGATTCTTTGCCATAAGTATTGCGCTTTGACTGTCGCAAATCACCTTCATAGCTCTCTGATCAAACCCGATTCCTGAACACATCCTTTGAAGCCATACTGTTTCTTTGCTTCCATGAGTGGCCACCATGTGTTCAACTTTTTTTGTTGACAAGGCTACGATCGCCTGTCACTTACTCATCGATCTTATTTCTCCACCAAACATTTTGAATAAAAATCTGTTGGTCTACCTCTATCGATCCAGATCTCCAGCCCAGTCGGTGTCGACAAATCCATGTACATCTAATTTACCACTATCACCTCCAAGTCTTCCTTGGTAGCATATAGCATAGTCCTTTGTGCCACACAAATACCTGAATAATCTCTTGACAATTTTCCAGTGCTCCTTTCTAGGTGTTGACATGTACTTTCTCAACACTCCCACTGCATGGGAAATTTTTGGTCGAGTGCAGAACATTGCATACAATAGAATACCAAAAACACTTGCATAGGGAACACGTTCCATGTCCTATATCTCTTCCCGTGTCTTTGGAAACTATTCAACAATAATCCTTGCTCCCACTGGAATTGGCACCTTCACCAGTTTGCAATCTTACATGTTGAACCATTTCAGAACTGTTTCAATATACTTTTTATGATTCAACCAGAGCTTTCTAGCGACTCAATCTCTCTTAATCTTCATTCCCAAAATGAAGTTCGTTGCACCGAGATCCTTCATGTTGAACTTGGAGGATAGTTTCTTCCTCACCTCCTTTGTTGCATCCATGTTATTTCCAATCAACAACATGTCATCGACATACAAAGCTACATATATGAAACACCCACCTTCTTCCTTGGAATATATGCAGTGATCAACTTTGCTTCTCACAAATCCCAAACTAAGGATGTAAGTGTCAAAATTATGGTACCACATCCTTGGCGATTTCTTTAGACCATAAAGGGATATTTTGAGTTTGCACACCAACTCTTTCTTTCCCTTTACTACAAATCCTCCAGGATGTTTCATTAGATTTATTCTTCCAGGTCCCCAAGTAGGAACATTGTCTTCATATCCATTTGTTCTATCTCTAGATCGAATGTTGCAACCAGAGACATTAATATTCTAATGGAAGTTAGTTTTGCAACAAGGGACAAAATATCACTGAAGTCGACTCTCTCGAATTGGGAATAACCTTTTTCTACCAGTCAAGATTTGAACTTCTCAACTTGAGCTATGTCATTCATCTTCTTCTTGAACACCCACTTTCTAACAATGGACTTTCTTCCACTAGGTAACTTGACTAAATCCCATGTCTCATTTTTGTACAAGGATTCCATCTCTTCAAACATGGCGTCCTTCCAGTGTTTACCCTCTACCGAGTTGACTACCTCATCGATTGACTTGGGATCATCGTCGATTGCAGTTAGCATAAATGCAGGAAAAAATTCGGGCAGACTCTACCTCTCAACTAGTTTTCTTATTCTTTCTGACCTCCTTACTACCAGAGTCAGTTTTTCCACCTCTTCCTCAGATTCATTCGAATCATCTTAATCATCTTCTTTGTTCCTTAGCTCAAACCGCACTGTATCAAGATTATTCTCAGTCTGAAGAACTTCCTCAAGCTTGATTTACCTATGAATTCACTGAAGACCACATCTCGACTATACACCATTATCCTTGATGCAAGATCCTAGATATTATATCCTTTCATTCCTTCTTTATATATGATGAAAACACATTTGACTACCTTCTTATCCAGCTTGTTCCTCTTTTCCTTGGGAACATGCACAAATGCATCACAAACAAATACTTTGAGATGTGCCACCAAAGGATTATTACCATACCATACCTCATTTTGAGTCATTTCTACTATTGTTGATGAAGGAGACATATTTACCAGATATCTTGCAGTCTCAACTACCTCCTCCCAGAATTCTTGTGCAAGCTTAGCACCATTGAGCATGCTCCTTTCCTTATCCATCAACATTCTGTTCATTCTCTCGACAACTCCATTTTGCTGTGGGGTATATGGTGTGGTATTTATGTGTGCTATGCCAAACTGCTTACAGAACTGATCAAATTCCTTTCCACAGAATTCACCACCATTATCATTCCTCAACACTTTAATCCTTTTCTCTGTTTGGTTTTCCACAAGATATTTCAACTCCTTAAATCTCTCGAAAACCTCTGATTTATTCCTTAGGAAATATATCCATGTCTTCATAGAAAAATCATCTATGAAGGAGACATAATACAAGGATCCACCAAGTGAAGGCACTGTAACTGGGCCAAAGACATCACTATGCACCAGTTCTAGAATCCCATTTTCCCTTGTCGCTCGAGATGGGAACCTCACCCGACTTTGTTTTCCATATATGAAATGTTCACAAATGTTGACTTCTAAACCACATTCAGGAAAACCTTCGACCTTGGTCAGGTCAATATCATCATGTCTTGTCGAGTCGGTTTGAATCAACTTGGATCGAGTCGAGTTGAGTTGTGTTGACATTGAGTCGGGTTGAGTCGCAGTCAATTCAAATTTAGGATAAATGATGTTGTTGCATCTAGTCAAGTCAACATTCCCTAACAACTTGTATAGGGTACCAATCAAAAATCCTTTCAGTAAGACCATTGCACCTCTAACCATTTTGCACGAATCCTTATAAAATAGAGTATGCACACTTGCATCACTCATCTTGTTGACAGGTATCAGGTTTCTTTCCAAACTCAGAATGTGTAGTACACCTGGAAGGATTCTTTTCCTCCCATCCTGCAGTGTCAGTCAGACTCTTCTCTGTCCGAAAATTATGGTTGTCGAGTCGTCCCCTAAGAACAAATCACCCTCATCATATTTTTCATATTCATAGAACCATTATTTATGTTGTTTCATATGATAGGATGCTCTTGAGTTGATCAACCAAACATATTGATCCAACTATGTATTGGTCGACACCAGATACACATCACCTCCCTTCTCTGAGGTTGTCTTTCTCTCAGTCGACTATTTATCGTCGGATCCAACAATAAATTATGTTGCCTTTGACTTACAATCCTTTTTATAAGTCACAACTTTACCAAATTTCAAGCATCTTCACATAGATTGAACCGAGGATTTAGATCTACCCTTCAAATTGAACTTTCTATGGGAAAATTTGACTTTATCTCTGTCTACTGGTCAACCTCTCACTACTAGAGCATATTTGGTCAATCCTTCCATGTTCTTCCTTCTCATTTCTTCTGACAATAGAGAAGCAACCACGTCGTCTAGTGCTAGTGTGGTTGTATTACTCCCAATAACTACGCCTAAGCTATCCCATGAGTCTAGAAAAGAACATAACAGGTTGATACACTTCCCTCATCAATGATATTAATATCCATAGACGATAATTGGATTAACACAGTATTAAACACATTTAAATGCTCATTCACTAAACTTCCATCACTCATCCTCAGAAGATACAATTTATTTATGATAAACAACTTATTTACCAAATATTTCGATTCGTATAAGCTTCCCAGCTTGTCCCATGGTTTTTTAGCCAAATCTTCACCCGAGACATTCAACAAAATTGAATCTGCCAGACAAATCTGAATTGTACTTCTTGCTTTTCTTTAGAGTTTCTCCCATTATTCCATCGACATGCCTGTCAGTTGGGTACCTAGACAAACCATTGTCCATTGTTCTTGATCCACAAGAAGATCTTCCATCTTAATCTTCCAAAGCTCAAAATTTTGGCCATTGAATTTTTCTATCTCTATTATGGAACTGCTTTCCATTCTTTACCACGACCTTTAACAAAATTTATGACTTACGACTATTATTGTACCTAGGGTTTAGTTCTCATATTCAAGATTGGAAAATTAAGATCTGATATACTCGCCAAAGCACAACACTGCTCTGAAGACTCATTTGTCAGGGAAAACCTAATCTCTTATACCACATCTCAGGAAATGCAGGGCACTTCCACACTAATCTTAGTAGAAGAGAAGAAGAATTTTATCAAGAATGTAAATGAAACAAGTAATCACACAATACACCGAGATTTTACCCTGGAACCCTTAACCGGGAGAAACCAACATTACTTTGAGAATTCTTCTCTTTTGTTGTTTTATTCAATCAGAATAAAAGGTTACATGCCTAACCTTGGTCCACACCTAAGACACAATCAACATCATACCCTTTTTCTTGTGCAAGAACAATCTTGTAGCCAATTCAACTTACATATGCATGACCAACAACCTATATGTACACATGCATTAACCTGCATAAGTGTATTCTACAATTACAACATTAGCCTTTATGGCCTTACAACACACCTCTTTATAGGATTTACAATCAGGAAAACCCTAAAGATTGGCGCCCAAAAATGGTTACAAATCCATGCATATCATTGGCTACAAATCCCGCGAATCTTGGGATTTTGTTACAGTCGACTCCAAGTCGGGTTACCAATTGAATACCGGTTTGTCCTTCATTCAGTCTCTAGTTGGTCATCTCACGCTCACACTTCGACCTCTTGTTATTTGACTTGTCGTTGATACCTTCGACTTCAACTTTACCCAGTTGACTCCCTCGACCTTCGACTTGCTGTCGATGCACCTCGACCTTCAACCGTCAGTTTATCTACCTCGACTTGACTTTCAATGAAAAGAATATAACAACCCAACATGTTGTGACTCCTCACAAAGAGAGAACCTATACAATCCATATTAAAATAATAATATTTATTAATACAAATTGATTATATGGGATTGTTGATATGAGATACAATATATATGTATATAAATACATGTTGGGGTGATAAGATATGCCCTTTGGGAAAAAGAATGAATTATCATTATTAAAACATTAATGTAAATTGTAACCTATGACTACTATTAAATGATAATTGTTTATGACATTATGACAATAATTATAAGATACCCTATCTATATTATAAGGCCTCGCCCTTAAAATGGTTTTTCTTTCAAAGATTGGGTTTAAAAACATATTCTTAGATAGATTGATTTGTCTTCTTGTAAATTTCACCCATTTGATAAGGTTGAGGACACAAGGTGATATGATTTTTGAATCCTTGAATAATATTTCTATATTGTGAAAAGATCAATCCATCATAGGTGAATTATTTATGAAAGTCTTTCTTGATTTGAACTTCTTTGTTTTTTTATTTCCAAATGTATTGATGGTCGAATGATTCTATATGTAAGTAAAGCATTGGCTTCGGTTAGGTAATTGTGTATATTGATATGTTTATTCTTGTGTGCTAGGACTTTTGTAATTTGAGTGACAATACGGTACCTAAATAAGTTGATCCTTCTTAATCTTACATTTAATATTTTCATTCATATTTACTTTTATCATCATGTTGATGTTTGATGTTTTGTATTCATGGGCATGTCAACATACTTTCTCTAGCATATGGTGTCATCAGTGGTGACTAGTGGATTTTCAATTATCACTAAATTTGCAGATGTTAACTTGCCATTTTATTGTTTCTTGATCTTAATTTCTTGATGCTCTTTCGCTGATAAAACTTCAGTAGCAACGCTAATTTTATTTTTAGTTTTATCGATATTTTTGGCTTCTAACAACTTCCTTAACTTACTCACATCAATGAATTTCTCTTTGCCTATTTTAAAGACTAATATATGCCTACATTTTAATTTGTTTAGTTCCATAAGCAAGTTTTCACTATGATTATTAAACGATTGATTTCCTTATCTTTATTTGACAAGATATTCTCAAAATGTTTCTTGGCATCCTTCTTTTGTGATTATCGGTCACATTGAATTGCAATGTCTTGTCAAGTCAATGCTTGATCGTTCACTTGTAAACCATTTTTTTTTTCTTCGAATGCTCATAGTTGTTTTTTGAATTCTTTTATCTAGTTCAACTGCTTCTAATTTACATTGCAAGATATATACTTTAGATTGAAAATCTTCTTTAATATTTTCAAGATCTTTAATTTATCTCTTAAATTTTATTTCCCTCCTTATGATTTGCTACTTGTTATTTAAATGACAGCTATAACTTTATTTACGAGAAATTAAATTTCTACCCATAAATTATTTATTTGAGAACATTGATATTTTTTTTAATCATTCTTTTGATTGCTCACATATTTCTTAAATTATTGTTTTGATATTACTATGATTACTATAAACTTGAACTACCTTTTTATATGAATTTTCTACCTATTAACTTAAATAAAATCTAATAAACAATATTGAGTAAAGGCCTTCAAAATATCATGAAAACTTCACTTGTAATATCTTTATAAACTTGAACTACCTTTTTATATGAACTTTTTTACCTATTAACTTAAATAAAATCTAATAAACAATATTGAATAAAGGCTTTCAAAATATCATGAAAACTTTACTTGTCATATCTTTTTCCTTCTTGTGAACTTTATTTGAATGTGTCTCAAAGACTTAAATAATATAGAGATCCCTATTGTTAAAGAGTTATAGATCTTTACATCACCTAACTCTTTTAATATTTGATATAAGTTTGAATCACTTGATTCTAATCATAATGGCCCACACAATATTTTTTTTATAATAAGAGGATACTTGGTTGCATTTTGAATTTTTATAATGTTGACCATATGTTTCAACTTAAGAATAGTTTGATTTTTCCAATATACAGTGATTTTTTCAAGTAAAAAAGGTTTTTCTCGTTAGCTAATATTTTTGGGTTCTTATCAATGTTTCCACTTGTCCTAAGTTGCTTTCCATGAATATTCCTCACATATTTTTAGGAATCGATAAGGATATTATTTCATATAAGTATATGGGTTAGTATGATATAATTAGCGTGCATATAAATATAGGTTTGGTGTGATAAGTTATGTCTTTTCAGAAAATACATGATTTATTTTTATTAGTCTCTGTCGAAGATGTGGAGGGACTATAACGATTGATAATTCGTCGACTTTAGATTAATATGTTTATAGTGATCGATAATTCATTGACTTCATATTAATATGTCTTTTGATTATAATTTTTTGCATAATCTCTATTGTTTGAACTAGATAACTAAAAACATTATTTTTTATATAATAAAGAAAACCTTATATGTCATCATCTTATTGGAGAATAGATTCGAAATCTTATTGCCAGCTTCGTTATTCCCAAAGTTTTAAATGTTTATATATCCAAAGTTTTGAGCATCGATGCTCTCTTTTGATTTTTTTATTTTTATTGAAATGTTTACATATTGAAAGTTTAGAGCATTGACACTCTTTTTTAATTTTTTTATTTCTATTTTTATTGAAATGTTTACAAACCGAAAGTTTTGAGAATTGACACTCTTTTTGAGGTACTTGAATATGCCTAACAACTTAAATGTTTACATAGTGCGAGGCCCTTAAACAATCTTGACAACTTTAAATGTTTACTTAAATAGGCCTGTCTTAGTACATTTTTCTTCGAATTTTTCCATACAATCTTGCAGTGAATTTGGACAATATTGTTGTCCACCGCCACTTGCATAGTCATCATATGTTTCATATTTCTTCTATGCTTGGAATGCAATTTAGTCATCATTGAAGATACATATATTCTTTACTAGTTCACTGGTTGTTGCTTGTTAATTGGTTCGTTGGTTCGTCGGTTGCTGCTTGTTGTTGTTTGGTTCAACTTTGCAAGGTTGAGGTGTTGCACCTGCAGTTGGACCTATTGGTGCTTTCTCACTAGTTTGTTGCTTACTTCTTGCTTTTTTTTGCTTCAAATTTGCAAGATTGGAGTCCTCCACCCACAGTTGGAGTTGTTTTTTCACTTTGCAGGGTTCAAGTCATGCACCCGCAATTGGACCTGCAATTTTGTCGTTCATCATTAACGAGTAAGTTTCAATACCATAGTTTCATTCGTATTCGTTGTTTACTGTTTACTGTTTATAGTTTGCAAGTAAGAATGTTTAAGTATTTCCACTCGCATAGTCATCATATGTTTCATATTTATTCTATGCTTGGAATACAATTTAGTCATCATTGAAGATACATATATTCTTTATTGGTTCACTGGTTGTTTCTTGTTCACTGGTTCATTGGTTGTTGCTTGTTGTTGTTTGGTTCAATTTTGCAAGGTGAGGTCCTGCACCTATAGTTGGACCTGTTGGTGATTTCTCACTGTTTTGTTGCTTGTTGCTTGCTTCAACTTTGCAAGGTTGGAGTCCTGCACCTGCAATTGGAGCTATTTTTTCACTTTGTAGGGTTCAAGTCCTGCACCTGCAATTGGACCTACGATTCTGTCATTCATCACTCACGAGTAAGTTTCAATACCATAATTTCATTCGTATTCATTATTTACTATTTACTGTTTACAGTTTTCAAGTAAGAATGTTTAAGTATTTATTGATCATTCTTATCCTGCAGACTTTCCATAGAGGTTGGCATATCTTTTTCTACTGCTCTTAAATTTTCCTCCAATTTTTTCCCTAGGCTCTGCACCATGTGCATGCCAATGTTGTCTACACAACTCCGGTTGTCATTTTTTCTAGAATTACAAATCCTGGTCCTTTGTCGTATGTGATGAAGTGGAAATCTAACGCCTCAATTGAATAAGAAAATTCTTTAGCCTTTACACCTTTTCCTCAATCATATTCCTAGCTTTCCCGAGAATGAGTACCTACCTATCTCGTACGGAAATCGAACCCGTGTCTTTCACATGAAAAAGGAGATGTCAAGAATGTTTCCTTTGCAAAATGTTATTGTAGAAGAAAAATGTAGGTAGGTGTAGAAGGGATAAGTATGATACAACGGTAACCAAGCTGCAACAAAATTGCACACCATTTCCAGGCATTATCCATATTTGTCAGTGACATATTTTAGTAAGTTATAAAGAAAAAAGTTCTAGGACCTGGAATGCAAATCCTAGGTAGTTCTTGAACCTATTATTGCACTTTGCTGGGTTGAAATCCTGCACTCGCAATTGGACTTGTGATTTTTTGACGATAAAAATCACCACGAGGATTTCGCCTGCAAAGTATTGCTAAAGCCTATTATTTGAATTATGCTAATTATATATAATACTAGTAGGTGGGACCCCCTTGTATACTGGAGGCTGAGAGATAGTCTTATCACACATTTTATGCTGTTGTTTCGATGCTGCTTACAGGGTTCTACATGATTGATGATGAGATATTGGTTTTCTTTGCGACATAATGGCAGATGGATAATGCATTTTATGTGTTGATTCCATTATTCTAAGCTCTAAATTCCATGTATGAATGACTTGGTATTGTCACCATGATTCATTACCTATCAACACCTGCATAAGATACATGTTAGTAACAACAAGAAACAAGAGCAATGGAAAGAGACTTGTGAAAACAAATCCAAGGAAAGGGAACTATACTATACGATGTGATACTATGTGCAAATGGAATAAAAAGAATTAATGTTAGTCCTAACTAGCATTGTTAGTGGCTATGCAATTTGTATTTAGTTATATTGGGCGCATTTGATATATGTAATTGTATGGTTTCGGAAATGGTTAATATGGATTGGGGTGGCGCAATTGGCAAGCAATATGTGCAAGTTTCAATGCATGGAATTAATGGCATGGATTAATTGTATGGTTTTGGTTGGTTATCGTGTACTGTGAAATTGAATGAAATGGAGGATGGAAGTGACGTCCAGTAAATGCACGTCACTCCATACTTCTCCCACTAGGCCGTCACCCTAGCATGGTTATTGTTCATTTGGTTTTATTGTGGTTAAGATCCAAGATTCAGGCGTGGAAGGAACTAAACGACCAACTTGCATTTTTAAATCCATTGGTTACAAATATGGTTCTTTTCTCCCATCCATGAATTCGCTTTGTGTATGAAACGAACGTTGGCTCGGTAATGTGTTGGTTTGTGTCTTCCTGAGATTGGAAACTGTGTAAATGCATGGGTGTTTTCTTTGGAATGACTGTGTGGTTATTCGTTTACAAATGGAAAAATTAGTGGTTTAAGTTGGGATTTCATTGGCTGTCCTATGTGGTGGAAACTATGATGGCTCATTGTTGTTTTTAGTAGTTATGGGTATTTTGTTGGAGGGTTTCATTCTGTTTAGCCTTGTTGTTTGCCTCCTCATAGTTATGGTAACCATATCCAGTTGTATTCGGTGCTATGGGGTTGCTATGTATGTTTCAAACCACCTTTTGGTCACTATATATCTTTTCACCTGGTCGTGGTCTTTTTTTTTTAGTATTGGCATCAACACAGTTGGTTTTGGGGTGGCCATTATGCCAAGAATTATTCTTTAGGGTTGTTGGTAATACCTAGGGTCTTCATTTCCATCGACATTATTATAAGTGGTTTGGCTCTTGAGAAGAGAGCGAGGGTTATGGCTCTATGAGTTCTTGGTATTGGTTACTCTCCAGTGAGCAATCGTTGCCCCTCTGCATCGTGGTCTACCCTACTTGGTGTTGAACTATCACCCTATTTTACAAAGCTAAGGGTTATGAGGCTTGTGGTCCCACCGTTCTTTTATCGAAGGTTTCTCACCTACTATTGATATGATCGACCTCCAGTCTCCTTGTGTTTTGGTGATCGAGCGAACCCTTGATTATTTCTTCTTTTCATGGTTACAAATCCCGATTTTGATAAACCCAACCAGTCGCACTCTGTCAGGTATCTTGTTGACTACCATAATTTGGTTAAGATCTCTGATAGTGGCTTTGATAATCATCTCGTCTATATTTGATCAGGTTGTTGAGAAGTTGTAATTGGAAATGAGAATTGGTATATAATTGCTGCCTCCTTTTGTTGTGATAGTTGAATCGATAACCCAACTCATTTTTTATTTAATTGGTTGATTGGGAGTAAACGGTAATGTACAGTCACAAAGATGCCTCTTTACATTATGTGTTGGTGTGTGTGTTCCTACAACGTGGTATAAATTGAAGTTGGTGGCTGTTGTATAATTTGTCCCGATAGGGATTATTGCAAGTTGGAGAGTTGATGAATGTGACTTGGTTGTTTACTGTGTATGATTATGGAGACATCGTGCATCGTTTTGTTTTATCTCACCATCAAAGATGAAGCACGGGGTTTTCTTAGTATGGTTTCATTGCAAATTTAATTGTTAATATTGTCAATAGAATGGAATCGCGTATGTTTTAAAAGAGTATGTTCAACTCAGGAAAGACCTGTGTCTATGTTTGATTTGAGGATTTAGAAATTATGGGCAGTGGTTGATGTTTTTATATGCTGAACAGAGTTGAAGCAATATGACTTTGTGTTCCTTTGGATTTTGTTTTAAATATAAAAGGGAAGGAAATGAAAAGAAACATAATTCTTTTAAACAAGATGGGTGAAAGTCATGACGATTCTGAGTATGATTATACACTGTATTAATTGAAATTTTTTAAAAAGAAATTGGATGTGGGACAATGAAAAAGTTTTAACACACAGTAATTGTTAAATTGGTCATGCTAATTGTTTAATTGGTGTTGTATCATTTGCATTAAATACATAATTTTTTTATGGATTACTTAATTGATTTTATGAATAGTATTCACTTTTTCCCAATCATTATTTCACTTTTCGCACATTACAATCCCCCTCACCTTCCCATATTCACTATCCACTCCCTATTCCTAAAATTTAATTATAGTTAAGATAAATTTTATATTATGACAGTTAAAGGATCGTAGGGGTGAATTACAATGATATATTCTTTTGGTTTACGATACAGTTGATTGTTTGATGTCAGTGAGCAGTAATCATGATCTTCCCTCCCTCATTTTAACATTTTTCATTGAATACAACCCCTCACATATCCCAGAGCCCTTGTTCACCCCCTTCTCATTGACAACTATTAAACGATTTGTATGGATTGGATTGCATGAGTCTGATATGTTGATGAGCCAAATTTTATTTTATATTTAAAAGAGTTGTCATGTATGGTTGTGTTGGAACAGGGGCAGACCCAGGGTTCAGTTATAATAGCACACCAACAATCCCTAACTACTGGCCCTTTCGACAACGCCTGTGAAGCAGATGCAGTCTCACCCGAAGTAGCAATAGGGGGTTGCAGGACACAAGTGCCTACAACCATGGGAAATGCAAGTGGAATCAAGGCAATCACACATAGAAATCAGATCATTCCTTTTAAACATAAACCTAATTCACAAAGTTATATATCATATCTAACATACTAATGTATCATCAGAGTAACAAAGCAAAGAACACAACATCAATCACACACAACAATAAGATATACATGGTTCACCCTCTCCCTAGGGCTACATCCACATAAATGTGCTTTATAATATATCAGGTGAAATCTTACAGTTCTATCTGTGCTGTTAGCTTGCATATCTCTCTCTTTCTCTCTTCTCTCTTCCCTACACACCCAAATGCAGGGTTGATCTTCGCACCCAGCTGCAGATCTTACAACAAATATTTCTCTCTCCACACAATACTTCTCTCTCAGTAATAACAACAATCACTC
>CBVK0101420597.1:0-14277 GCA_900067695.1 Picea abies | reverse complement strand
ATCACTCATCATCACATAATAGAACCCATATCCGGTCCTCTTGACCTTTATTTATACATTACAATAGCTCACCGATAGCCTTAGGCCAAATCATAGGTGTCAAAACCCTAGATATCAAAACCCTAAGTGTCTAAAACCCTAGGTCAACTTGACCCACTTTTCCGGGCTTCACCAACCTATCTTTCCTTCTTTCTTGTGAGGTGCTCCAAAGCATCTATTGGTGCCTTTTTTTTCTTAGTGAGTTTTCCATGATTTGTCTTCCTTGCTAATCTATCATCCTCGATCTTCTCTTCCAACGGATTTCTTTCTCTTACTTCGCTCCGTATTTTCTTCTCTTTTGCTCACTTCGATCTAGTATCAGTCACTGTGTCTTCCGCACAGTTCACATTTTTCCTTTCCTTCCATAATCTTTGCTTACTTCCATAACCAAGGGCCAATAGGCCCCTAACCCTCACCTGTGACTCATCCTGAGGAACTCTGCTTTGAACCTTCTACTTTTATTCAAATGTAGACTGCACAACGCAGTCTGTTCTTTCTGCTCTGTTACTCCCCACTGTGTGCAGATTGTCTTTTCTGTGTCTGGTACCTAGTTTCAACTGCACCTGGTACCTAGACCCTTCTCCTTCTATTTTTACTGAGATATGTGAGGCAGTTGGTTGTCATAGTATAGTTTCAGTTGGCTCCCATTCATCAATCCTTCCTTCCATTCTCCATTCAAAGTCTTCAACTGCGCAACTCCTCCTTCCGTGTCATAGGCAAAATCATACGGTCCCATCCAATGTGTTTTGAACTTCCCTGGGTGCTTCATGAACTTGCTATCTTATACTAATACCAGATCTCCTTGCTTAAATGATTTCTTCTTGATGTGTCTGTCATGGTAGGCCTTTTCTCGTTCCTTTTGAACTTGTTGATGGAATTCTGCAATAAATCTTTCTTCTTCTAGTTCGACCAACTGTGCCAGCCTCTATTGAACAACGCTAGTGTCATCCATATCTGTAAAGGCTGTAATTCTTAAGATGGGGAGTAAATATTCCATGGGTACAACTGCTTCTAGGCCATTAACCAACTTAAAGGGGGTTTGCATTGTTAGCTTCGTACATGTAGTTCTATAGGCCCATAACACTGCTGATACTCTCAAATCCCAGTCATCTTTGTTTACACTGCAAATCTTCGTCAACACTGTCTCCAAGATCTTGTTGAAAGCTTCGACCATCCTGTTCTCTTGTGGGTGGTAAGGAGTTCTCTTCTAGTGGTGAACTTCAAATTCTTGAGTTAAGGATTCAATAGTATTATTAATAAAATGTGTACCTTGATCACTCATGAGGGTCTTTGGGCATCCAAACCTGGTTATGATATTATCAAATATGAAACACGCAGTTGTATTTGCACTACAATCTTTAAATTCTCTTGCTTCGACCCATCTAGTCAAGTACTCTTCCGCAGTGATTATGTACCTGGCTCATGTGCGCTTCCCTAGTGGGTTTATAGGTCCCACAAAGTCAATGGACCATTTCTCAAATTCTTGTAAGGTTAGATGGGGTGATAATGGCATGTCATCTCTTCTGGACGGTTTCCCAACTCTTTGGCATACATCACAGGCTTTGTAGTAGTCTTTAGCATCTTTGTGTAAAGTAGGCCACCAGAGGCCAGCTCTAAGAACCTTTTGCATTGTTTCTTTTCCTGCGTAGTGTCCTCCTATGATTACTTCATGATATTCTTCTAAAATCAGTGGTCTTTCTGCTTCTATAACACATGCGAAGATCAAGGAAGAAAAGGGAGAATGCGAACTTCACGGAAGACACAATGACTATTACAGGTTCGAAGTGAGCAAAAGAGTAGAAAAGACGGAGCATAGTAAGTCACTGGACGAGGAGATTGGGAATGTCAGTTAAGAAAGAAATAATGATTGTGGACAACTCAACAAGTGGGAAAAGCCATCGTTGAATGCTTTGGAGCACCGCGCGAGAAGGAAGGAAAGACAGGCTGGTGAAGCCTTGAAAATATGGGTCAAGTTGACCTAGGGTTTTGGACACCTAGGTTTCAGACTAAGGATGTCAGTGAGCTATTGTAATGTATAAATAAAGGTCATGAGGACCTAGTTTGGATTGGCACGATATTTTTGAGTATAGTTGTATTGAGGATTAAGAGTGATTATTGTTGTGTGAGAGAGAAGCGCTAAGTGTGAGAGCCTTATCTTCTTGAGGGAATTTCAAGGTGGTTTCTATCGAAGACAAAGACTCAAAAGTGGATAGAGGATCAAGAAAAGGACTTCACTGAAGCCCATAACAAGAACCCTAATCTTTGTTCAGAGGATTGTTTGGAGAAATATATCTTTACTGATATACACAAAATTTTCTTTGGGGGAAGCCATCGGGAGCTATATGAGTGGCTAGCTATATTAGTAGATACCTAGTTTGAGATCTGATCTAGACCTCCTGTGGTTTGGACATCAGAGTTGATCAAGAAAGTCAAAAGAGTTGATAACGTTGTATCATGAGCAGTAGATCATTGGTTCAATAGCACCATTGGAGGGTACATCATAGAGTTTGTTGTTGACAGAGTAGATTTATACAACCAAGCTGAGTGATATTTCTTTAAGGGACCCAGATGAAACTTTTTACAGTTCTTGAAGTTGAGACTTAAGATTCTATTGCATGAGAAGAACATATTGAAGATATAGTAGATTGGTTGGATATAGAAAGACTAATGTTTAATAATTCAGACACACAGAAGCTGGACATACGCACAGTGGGAGAGTGTTAAGATAATTTCACCTTGCCAACCTATTCAATAAGAACTACAGGGACGAAGGTTTCTACAGTGGAGAAGAGGCAGAACTGACAGACGAAGAACATTAAGAACCCTCTAGGGTAGAGGAAGGAAAAGCTAAAGAGATTCGTTAGGGAGATCCTAAAACTTCAGAAACTGTGTAGACTATCAAAGTAAGTATTGTTAGCCCTCCTGTTGATTCAGTAGAATTAAGCAATCACAGTAATCCCAGCCACCAGAGTGTCTAGAGTACTATCAATAGTATCCTACCACATATTCAGTCAAGAACCCTAGGAATATCTATGGAAGATGATATGAGGCTTCCTATCTTTAGGGGATATGGATCTAAAGATCTTAATCAACACTGATTCCTATTTGAAAACATATGGAATATTAAAAATGTCATTGACGAAGCTGTCAAAAGAACCTATTTTAGTACCATTTTAAGGGATCACGCATTGAGCTGGTACATGAAGTTTGTCCAAGGACTTGCACAACCTAAGCCAGTGAATAAGATTAAGAATGCCTTGATTGCAGAGTTCAAGAAACCCAAGTCTGAGTCACAATGTATTACAGAGTTGAAAGAGATCAAGCAAAAGGTGGCCGAACCTATTTGGGAATTCAATCAGAGATTCAAAACCTTAACAGGTTGATTGATTTTCAGATCCCAGACGAACAGAACAAAGAATGGTTCATTGTTGCCCTCTTACCACACATCAGGGTTTCCCTGATGCAACAAAAGATTGCTTCACAGTTTGAGGCGCTGGAGATCGCCATGAAGTTAGAATCAACCCCTATGGGAAAATCCAGCTCATGTATGAGTCAGATCTTGAGTCAGCTAACTATTTTATCTCTGCAAGACGAAGATATGAAGAAATACAAGGGAAAAGATAAAAGAGAAGACATATGGTGTAAAGAGAAGACATATGGTGTGTCATATGCAGATCATAATGCCATGACAAGGAACATTGTTCCCTATTCAATGAATACTTGGCTTTTGGAGCTCCAAGCCCTTTGAAACAGGTCACCTTACCTTGGTGCAAAGTATGCAGAAATAGACATCGCCCTGGTGAGTGCTACTACATGCAAAAGTATGTTTAGACACCTACAAATCTATACTGTGCATTTTGTAAGTCCATGGGACATGATGATAGGGATTGTAGGGCTTACGATCTCAAGCATGAAAGGTCAAGAGACATATATAAGATTCAAGGAGAATTACATCAAGAAGGAAACACTACATAGTATAACTCTCCTGGGAGAAGAAACTTCAATCCTCATGGTGGATTCAGAGGAAGAGGACGAGGAGGAGGAATGGGTCAAGGCTGAGGAAATATAATCTGTTATAACTGTGCACAACTAGGACACCTCGCAAGGGATTGCTAGAACCCTTGTACTACTTGCAACTACTGTAGCTCGTTTGACCATGTTATAGAAGATTGTCCTGTGCTACTAGCTAAGCTTCAGGAAAGACGAGGACCTCAGCAGAACCCGCAAGTGCAACTGATATATGTTGAACCTCATGGAGAAAACCCTAGATTCATTGTTATAACCAGAGGAGGCGTTGTTACATGAGATGATAGAATGACCCAAGGGAAGACTACAAAAGATTCAGGAATCAGGAAAGCTACATAGAAGACACAAATGTTTGATGCAAATAAAGAAAGACAAATATTTGAGGAATCCAAAAGAATTCAGAGGAGACCAAGGCTCTTCATCAAAGATAAGACCAAAAGTGAGAGAATATGGAATGCCTCTAGAATTTGATCAACCTACTTCACCAAAAGAAGGAAAAGAGGTAAGAAAGCTCATGGAATTTTTATATACTTGTATTAAGTTGATTCAGGATGAAAGTGTTGTACAACAGTTACAAAATTTAATTAGACAATATGAGCTAGGAAAGATAGATCCCTTACTAAATAGGGCAATACACGAAATCGGTAAGAAGAGAAGGAGACATAAGGAATTACATTTGAATGCTCAAATAGGAGAGTATGAGATAGATTATGTAGTCCTCGACTTAGGGTCGGAGGTCAATGTCATGACGAAGTAAACCTGGGCGCTGATGGAAAAATTGAAGTTGTTCTATTCCCCTATCAGGCTTAGGATGGCCAATCAACAAGCTGTAAGCCCTTTTGGAAGATTAGAACATGTCCCTGTGGATGTTGATGGAGTAAGAACATTTGCAGATTTTGAGGTAATTGAAATAGTTGATGATAGATTTCCTTACCCTATGTTGTTAGGAATTGATTGGGCTTTTAATAATTCCAATGTGGTTGATTTAAGGAAAATACATATGAATTTTGAAAGAGATGGCCTTAGGGTCATTTCACATTTAAATCTAGATGAAGGTCAGCGATACACAGAACCTATCAGAGAAGAAGACCACACATATGCACTATAAAATATATACAGGCTAACAACCAGACAACAGGACTACATTAATACTACACCCGATGGAAACTTAAGCTAGCAAAGTGACATCGTATGTTCATCATACTCAGAAGAAGCACTAGAGAACTGGAAGAATAATATGTATAAAGTATCTACAAGAATATGTGATAGATTAACCAGAGAAATTTGCTGGATTGGCACAATAGTAAGCAACTTACCCACCTTTGATGGTCTGAATCCTTTAGAAACCTTCTTGTTGGACTTTGAAGAAAGTGTACCGATACAACATAGATTATTGGCAATGGATGAGGCCTTGAAAGCCACACCAGCAAGATGGTGGGGGGCACACAAAAGTAACATTACAGATTGGGTAAAATGTCGTACCCTGATGATAGTGCGGTTCTCAACACAAGTAGAAGGATGCGAAGTTTGATACACAGGTCAAAACTGTCCAAGGGACCATGTGCGGAGTTGTGAGGAAGCCCGTAGAAACATTACTCAAGAAAAATGGGTGCACAAATTCATTAACACACTGGACACGACGCCTATCAACTGGTACCTCCAAGTAGAGTTGTGCCTCATCACTACGGCTTGGGAAGGTATGACTCAGAATTTTGTAACTACATTCCTATTTGAAAGCCAATTTCCTTCAATAGATCAAACACTACAAATTGTGAGACAGAAAGTATTTGAGGAGGCATCTAGCCTCCCTTTGGAACAAGAAGAGGATGAATGGACTGTACCTCTCTAGAAACTACAAGGCTGTTACAACACCAATGTTGATGAAGACGATGATCCTAAGAAGGTGAAAATCACAGAAACATAAGGCCAAAGAGATGTGGAAGGCCCAGGAGTTGAGCTTCCATTCATTGGATAGCCAATGAAGATTAAGAAAGTCAATATTGGAATAGAGAAGACACCAAAGTTTGCAAATGTTGGAGATTACTGGAATGCTGCCACCATTGACAAAATTACAGAGTTACTGCATGAATATCAGGACTTGTTTCCAACCAAGTTCACTGATATGAAGGGCATTAAAGGACCTGTGGGAGAGATGAGGATCCCTCTGAAGCCAGATGCAAGACCAGTCAAATAGAGACCTTACAGACTGAACCCTAAATATAAGGAAAAAATGAAGATTGAACTTGACATAATGCTGGAAGTAGGGATTATAGAACCTCTCGAAGAGTCAGAGTGGATTAGCCCTATGGTGGTGCAAGACAAGAAAATGGTTGAGATTAGGATATGCGTAGATCTCAGGAAGTTGAATGATGCCTATTTGCATGACCCCTTCCCTACACCATTAACTGACGAAGTGTTAGATAATGTGGGAGGCCAAGAGGTATATTCTTTTACAGATGGATTTTCAGGATACCATCAGATCCTGACTGCCAAGGAAGATCGCCATAAGACCACATTTGCAATAGAATGGGGATCCTACCAATACACAGTAATGCCATTCATATTGAAGAATGCCCCAACCATCTTTTCCAGGGTGGTGGTCGAAGCATTCAAGGAATTTCTGCATAAATTTTTAGAAGCATATTTTGATGATTGGACTGTCTTTAGTTTATTGAAGAATCATATTGAATGTCTAAGGATAATGTTGGATAAATGAAGGCAGTGCCAAATTACCTTGAGCCTGAAGAAATGCATTTTATTTTCACCATTTGGATTTCTGTTAGGACATATTATGTGTAAGCAAGGATTTCTGGTAGATCCATCCAAGATTGCCATTATAGTTGATCTACCCCCTCCTACTTCAGTCAAACAGTTGCGCACTGCATTGGGAAACAAATGCTACTACAAGAAGTTAATTAAGGAATATGCTCAGATTACAACGCCCATGGGGAAGTTGTTGAAGAAGGATTATCAGTTTAGTTGGATAGAAGAATGTCAACAGAGCTTCGACACACTGAAATAGAAAATGGTTACTGTGCCTATTCTGGTTTTCCCAGACTGGACCAAGGAGTTTCATGTGCATGTTGATGCATCTTCCATTTCTTTAGGATATGTGTTAGCACAATTGAGAGGAGGAGATATTGACCACCCGTTAGCCTTTGCTAGCAGGAAGCTATCAACAACAAAAATTAATTACACCAGTACAGAGAGAGAAGGATTGGCCATGGTGTATGCATTACAGAAATTTCACCACTGCTTGTTGGGAGGACACTTTAAAATGTTTACTGACCACTCCACATTGAAATACCTAGTCAAAAAGCCAGTGTTGGGGGAAAGGATATTCATATGGCTTCTGTTGTTTCAAGAATATGATTTTGAGATCATAGTAAAGCTAGGGAGAATGAACAAAGGTCCTGACCATTTGTCAAGGTTGCAACATGGAGAAGAGCCGACTAGTTTGGAGGATACACTGTTGGATGCACAACTATTGTCCATTAGAAATATCGATGACCAATTCACATAGGTAGTCTAATTCATATCAATAGGAATGACACCTAGTGAGTACACAATTCCTCAGAAGAAACATCTAGTAGTGTGCACTGCAGACTTCTCACTTATAGCTGGACATCTATACAAGATGAGACCTGTTGAGATATTGAGAAGGTGTGTTATGGAGGAAGAACGACCACTGATCCTTGCACAAGCTCATGAAGGAATTGCAGGAGGACATTACACAGAGAAAGAAACTGCGTAGAAGGTTCTTAGAGATGGCCTTTGGTGGCCTACCTTACACAGAGATGCTAAAGACTATTCCAGAGCCTGCGTTGTATGCCAAAGAGTTGGGAAACCATCCAGAAGAGATGAAATTCCATTAGTACCACAACTGACCCTACAAGCATTCGAAAAGTGGGCCATTGACTTTGTTGGACCTATAAATCCACCAGGAAAGTGTACAGGATCAAGGTACATAGTTACAACAACATAATACTTGACCAGATGGGCCAAAGCAAGAGAAGTTAAGGATTGTAGTGCAACTACAACTGCATGCTTCATATTTGATGACATCATAACCAGGTTTGGATGCCCAAAGATCCTTATGAGTGATCAAGGTACACATTTCATCAATAAGACAGTTGAAGCCCTGACTGAAAAATTTGCAATCCACCATCAGAAGAGAATGTCATACCATTTGCAAGCAAATGGGACAGTTGAAGCATTCAACAAGATTTTGGAAACAACACTAACCAAGATTTGTAGTGTGAACGGAGATGATTGGGATTTAAGAATACCAATAGTATTATGGGCCTATAGAACGACTTGTAAGAAACTAACAATGCAGACACCTTTTAAGTTGGTATATGGTCTTGAAGCTATTGTTCCAATGGAATATCTGGTACCAAGCCTGAGAATTGTTTCCTTTACAGATATGGATGACACTAGTGTTTTTCAAGAGAGGCTTGCATAGCTGGTTGAACTAGAGGAAGACCGATTTATTGTAGGATTCCATCAACAGGTACATCAGGAAAGAGAGAAGGCCTATCATGACAGGCACATCAGGAAGAAGGCATTTAAACAAGGTGATCTAGTACTGGTATATGACAGCAAGTTCATAAAACATATTGGGAAGTTCATAATGCATTGTCTAGGGCCATACAAGATCATTTATGTTACAGAGGGAGGAGCTGCGCAATTGAAGACGTTGAATGGAGAATGGAAGGAATGTTTGGTGAATGGGATTTGGTTGAAGTTGTACTATGACAACCAACTGCCTTGCAACTCTCAGTAAAAGCATGAAGAAAAGGGTCTAGGTACGAAGTGCAGTTGAAACTGGGTACCAGACACAAAAAAGACAGTCTGCACAAGGGAAAAAAAAGAGGCATAAAACAGAAAGTAGAGGTTGCACTGCGGAGTCAAGAGTTGAAGTAAAACATGAAGTTCATATCTGAAGTGCCTCGGGATGAGTCACGGGTGAGTGTTGGGGGCCTATTGGCCCTTGGTTATGGAAGCAAGTGAATATCAAGAAATAAAGGGGAGAATGTGAACTTCGCGGAAGACACAGTGACTGTTACTGGGTCAAAGTGAGCAAAAGAGCAGAAAAGACGGAGCGAAGTAAGTCGTTACACAAGGAGATTGAGAATGATAGATAAGAAAGAAAGAAGGATTGTGGACAAATCAACAAGAGGTAAAAGCCACCGTTGGATGATTTGGAGCACCACGCGAGAATGAAGGAAAGACAGGCCGACGAAGCTCTGAAAATATAGGTCAAGTTGATCTAGGGTTTTAGACACCTAGGGTTTTGGTATCTAGGGTTTTGGACACCTAGGTTTTCGGCCTAAGGATGTTAGTGAGCTATTGTAATGTATAAATAAAGGTCATGAGGACCTATTTTGGGTTGGTATGATATTTTTGAGTATAGTTGTATTGAGGATTAAGAGTGATTATTGTTGTGTGAGAGAGAAGCGCTAAGTGTGAGAGCCTTATGGTATTGTAATATCTTCAACTGCGTGCAAAGATCAACCCTGTAGCAGGGTACATAGGGAGGGGAGAGAAAGAGAAGAGAAGAAAGAAGATCTTCTAGCTAAGAGTGCAAACAAGAACTGTATGCTTTACCTTAATATATTATATCATAGTTATGTGGACGTAGCCCTAGAGAGAGGGTGAACCACGTATATTTTGTGTTGTGTGTGATTGGTATTTTATCTTTGTCATTGATATACTGTGATTGCATTACTGGTTTAGATATGATAAGTGGATGTGTAGAATATATGTAAGCTGATAAGTAATATATGAATGTTGTGTTTTTCTTGTGTTAGAACCACTTGATATTCCCTTTGGTTGTAGACATCTCTGTCCTACAACCCCCTCATAACTGCTTCAGGTGAGACTACATCTGCTTCATAGGTGTTTCCAAAAGGGCCAACAATGAGGGCTTGTTGGTGCGCTCTTGGAGATGAACCTTGGGTCTGCCCCTGTGACAACAATGGCATGTCATCTCTTCTCGACGGTTTCCCAAATCTTTGGCATACATCGCAGGCCCTGTAGTAGTATTTAGCATCTCTGTGTAAAGTAGGCCACTAAAGGCCAACTCTAAGAACCTTTTGCATTGTTTCTTTTCCTACGTAGTGTCCTCCTACGATGCCTTCATGAGATTCTGCTAAAATCAGTGGTCTTTCTGATTCCATGACACATCTCCTTAGGATCTCATCAGGTCCCATGTTGTATAGTTGTCCAACTATAAGTGAAAAATCTGCAGCACGCACTACTAGTTGTTTCTTTTGGGTGATTGTGTATTCACTAGGTGTCATTCCTGTTGACAAGAACTAGACTATCTCAGTGAAGTGATCATCAACCATTCTAATGGTCAACAACTGTGCATTCGATAGTGTATCCTCCAAACTAGTAGGTTTCTCTGCATGTTCCAACCTCGACAAGTGGTCAGGTCCCTTGTTCATCCTTCCTAGCTTTACCACGATCTCAAAATCATATTCCTGAAATAGTAGAAGCCATCTGCATATCCTTCCCCCCAACACTGGCTTGTTGACTAGGTATTTCATCCCAGAGTGATTAGTGAACATCCTAAAGTGTCCTCCTAACAAGTAGTGATGAAACTTCTACATCACATACACCATGGATAAACCTTCTCTCTCGGTGGTGGTGTAATTTATATTAGATGTTGATAGCTTCCTGTTAGCAAAGGCTAATGGGTGGTCAATGTCTCCTGCTCCTGGTTGTGATGACACTGCTCCCAATGCAATAGAAGATGCATCAACACGCACACGAAATTCCTTGCTCCAATCTGGGAAAACCAGAATAGGCACAGTAACCATTTTTTGTTTCAGTGTGTCGAAGCTCTGCTGACATTCTTCCATCCATTGAAACTAACAATATTTCTTCAAAAGATTCTCCATGGGTGCTGTAATTTGTGCATATCCCTTAATGAACTTCCTGTAGTATCCAGTATGTCCCAGTGCAATGCGCAACTATTTGACTGAAGTAGGAGGGGGTAAATCGACAATAATGGCAATCTTAGATGGGTCTACCAACAATCCCTTCTTACACACAATATGGCCAAAAAACACTGCAAAGGGTGAAAAGAAGATGTACTTATTCAGGTTCAGGGCAATCCGACATTGCCTGCACTTATCCAACATTAGTCTTAAACATTCAATATGATTTTGCAATAAGCTAAAAATAGTCTAATCATCAAAATATGCTTCCAGAAATTTATGTAAAAAATCCTTGAATGCTTCGACCACCACCCTAGAAAATATGGTTGGTGAATTATTCAATCAAAAAGGCATCATTGTGTATTGGTAGGATCCCCACTCTATTGCAAATGTGGTCTTATGGAAATCTTCCTTGGAAATCTTGATTTGATGGTATCCTGAAAAGCCGCCTGTAAAAGAATATACCTCCTGTCCTCCTACATTATCTAACACTTCGTTAGTAAATGGTGTAGGGAATGGATCATGTAGACATGCATCATTCATCTTCCTGAGATCTACACAGACTCGGATTTCTCCAGTCTTCTTATCCTGTATCACCATAGGGCTAATCCATTCTGACTCTTCAACAGGTTTTATGATCCCTACTTCCATCATTCTGTCTAGTTCAATCTTCACTTTCTCCTTATATTTAGGGTTCAATTTGTAAGGTCTTTGTTTGACTAGCCTTGCATCTGGTTTCAAGGGGATCTTCATCTCTCCCATGGTCCCCTTAATTCCCTTCATATCAATGAACTTGGTTGGAAACAAGTCCTGATAATCATGCAACAATTTTGTGATCTTATCAATAGTGGCATCATCCCAACAATCTCCAACATTAGCAAGCTTAGGTGCTTTCTCTGTTCCAATATTAACTTTCTTGATTTTGATTGGCTGTGCAATAAAAGGTAGTTCGACTCCTGGTCCTTCTATGTCTCGTTGTCCTTCTTTTTCTGCGATGTTCACCTTCCTAGGATCATCATCTTCATTGGCATTGATTTTGTAACATCCTTGCAATTTATGAAGAGGTGTAGCCCATTCATCCTCTTCTTGCTCCATAGGGAGGGTAAGGGATTTCTCAAATACTTTTTGTCTTACAACCTGTAAAGATTGATCTACCATAGGGTACTGACTTTCAAACAAGAATGTAGCTATGAAGTTCTGTGTCATAGCTTGACAATCTGTAGTGGTGAGGCGCAGTTCCGCTTCAAGGTACCAGTTGATAGGCGTTGTGTCTAGAGTATTGAAGAATTTATGCACCCAATATTCTTGAGGAATGTATCTCCATGCCTCCTCACAACTTCACACATGGTCTTTCAGACAACTTTGACCTATGTAACTAACTTCAGATCCTTCGACTTGTTCTGAAAATCGCGCTGTCATCAAAGTGCGACATTGTATCTAGTTCACGATGTTCCTTTTATGTGTTCCCCACCATATTTTTGGAGTAGCTTTGAAAGTCTCGTCCAGTGCCAACAATCTCTGTTGTACTGGTACAGTTTCTTCAAATTCCAATAAGAAAGTTTCTAAGTGATTCAAACCATCAAACGTGGGTAAATTACTTACTATTGTGCTGATCTGGTGAACTTCTCTGGTCAATCTAGCACATCGTGGCACAGAAACTTCATACATCCTGTTCTTCTAGTTCTCTAGTGCTTCTTCTAAGTATCACGAGCATGCACTATCACTTTTCCATATTAAATTCCCATCTGTTGCAGGATTAATGTAATCTTGTTGTCTTGCGGTCAATTTGTATATATTCTCTAGCCCATATGCACGGTCCTCTTCTCTGATGGGCTCTATGTATCTGGTACCTTCATCAGGATCCAAAGGTGTGATGAACCTAAGGCCATCTCCTTCAAACGTCATTATTCTTTTATTTAAGTCAACA
This sequence comes from Picea abies, assembly GCA_900067695.1. Classification (NCBI taxonomy): domain Eukaryota; kingdom Viridiplantae; phylum Streptophyta; class Pinopsida; order Pinales; family Pinaceae; genus Picea; species Picea abies. The sequence continues at coordinate 1,338 of CBVK0101420597.1, read as the reverse complement.
ACAGTATAATTGTTTACATCCCAATCAATTCCTAACAACACGGGATAAGGACAGTTATCATCGACTATCTCAATCACCTCGAAGTCCACAAATGTTCTGACCCCATCAATATCCACAGGGACATGTTCTAGTCTTCCAAAGGGGATCACAGCCTGTTGATTGGCCATCCTAAGCCTGATGGGGAAATATATCAACTTAGGTTTTCCCATCAATGCTCAGGTCTGCTTCATCATGACATTGACCTCCAATCCTAAGTCGAGGACCACATAATATATATCATATTCTCCAATTTGAGCATTAAGGTGTAGTTCCTTATTTGTCCTCTTTTTGGATAGTTGATGTACTACTTTATTTAGTATAGGATCTACCTTTCTAGCTCATACTGTCTAATCAAGTTTTGGATCTCTTGTACAACACTCTCATCCTTTATCAAATTAATACAAGTGCATAAGAATTCCATGAGTCTGCTTACCTCTTTTCCTTCTCCAGGTGAAGTAGACTGATCAAAGGCCAGGAGAATTCCACATTCTCTCACTTCTGGTTGTGCCTTTGATGAAGAAGCATGATCTCTTCTAAAATATTTTCTTTCCTCTTCAAATGTCTGCTTCTCTCTCTTTTGATCAAACTCTTGCGTCTTCTCCGCAGCTTTTCTGACTCATGATTGTTCTGTAGTCTTCTCTGGAGTCACCCTATATTCTCCTATAGCAACACTTCCTCTAGTGATAACAATGACTCTGGGATATTCTCCATGACATTCTGCTATGATTAGTTGTACTTGTTGTTTTCCTCCTCATCTTTCCTGAAGTTTGGCTAATAGTGCAGGACAATCTTCTATGACATGTTCAAATGAGTTGCAGTAACTGCAAGTGGTACAAGGGTTTTGACAGTCCCTTGCCAAATGACCTGGATGTGTGTAGTTATAAAAAATGATTTGACCTCTACCTCGACCCATACCTCCTCCTCGTCCTCTTCCTCTGAATCCACCACGAGGGTTGAACTTTCCTCTTCCAGGGGAATTATACTGCGTAGTGTTCCCTTCTTGCTATACTTCACCTTGAATTTTGTATATATCCCTTGACCTTTCATGCATGAGGTCATAGGCCCTACAATCCCTATCATCATGCCCTACTGAATTACAGAATGTGCAATACAGATTTGTGGGTGTCTGAACATATTTTTTCATGTAATAACATTCACCAAGGTGATGTCTATTTCTACATACCTCACACCAAGGTAGGGTAACTTTCTTCAAAGGGCTCAGAGCTCCAGATGCCAAGTACTCATGAAATAGGGGGCAATGCTCCTTGTCACGACCTTCTGATTTGCATCTGATACACC
>CBVK0101420578.1:0-11758 GCA_900067695.1 Picea abies | reverse complement strand
TTTGAGGCTGATCTATTGATGAAAACAAAGCACCAAGAAGAAAGGGGACTATGAGTCCCTTCTTCCTCCAAGGGAAGGCTCTTGGACCCTCACTAGCTAGCTCTTCTTACAACAAAGAAAAATGGAAAATGGTGATGAAAGAACTCTCTACAAATCCACTCAATGGTGAGGTGGATTGTCCAATGTAATGGTGCCAAAATGCTCTTGTCAAGGATGGAGTCCTTAAAACAATATAGGTAGCATAACATTACTTTGAATTCCTTGAGAAAATGAAGTGCATTCATGGCTTTTTATAGCATTGCTTTGGGTTATTGTTTAACTTCTTTGTAGTGTGAAAAGAGGCCATTTAGGGCATTATTAGGTCTTTGACCAGCGCACCAATCGGATCCATCCCAGATTTGAGGGTCAAATCGGCTTGGGAGCTGAACCATAAGTGGTTGGGAGGCCGACCACTTCCATAAATGCATCGTTTAGCAGGTGCACATCTTTTTGTGCTAACAGTCGCGCATCGTGCGCTTGTGCGTGATTTCTACATTCATGTTCTGCGCATGCGCACGCACGCCCAATGTCTACAAAGCGCTCTTCAATTTTTCACTACTTTGTATAGTTTTTTGACCTTTTTGAATGTTGTGGTATTAATTCAGGTTCATGAATGACTTCATCACTGTTTGACGATGTTGAGTTCTTGTAACCATGTGCGGATGAAATTTCAGTGATAATACCATGTACTGACTCTGGGTGTTCACAACAAAACATATATCTGGTCATGTATTTTTCAAGTACATCAATGATCCAATCACCCGCCTGTATAATGTAGCATCCATGGCCTCTAAAGTCATATCATCCAATAACTTCATATTTGATGTCACCGGTTTACAGTCCAACACCATGAACCTCTTTAGGATCTCCACAACATATTTTCCCTTTATTTAGAAAGATCTCATCCTGTCTCTACCATACCTCAAGACCCAAAAAGTAATGCATCATCCCGAGATATTTCATATCAAACTCAGCAACTAGTTTTTCTCTTACACTCTGAGATGAGCTTTTCCACACCTGTTAGAAATAGGTCATCCACATATAGCAGTAGTATTACCGGACCATCATCCACAACCTTAAAGTAAAGGTTAGAATCTACACTACTCTTTATAAATACTAAGCTCGTCAGAAAATTGTCAATCCTGCCATACCATGCTTTGGGTTCCTGCTTTAATCCATATAAAGTATTCTTAAATATGCACACTGAGTGTCCCATGGTTGTCATGTAGTCAATGCAGTGTTCTATGACTACAAGGACCGTTCTTCCTGATCATGTTTCCTTCTATGCCACAGGAAGAATGTCAGTCCTTCCAGATGTTGAAAGCCACACACTTTGATTCGTATGTCCTTCTAAGACTATGCCAGGGCCGTTCTCCATTGGTCAAATTACCATGACCAATCTCAGGAGAATGTCAGCCTGATGTTGAAACATTAACTCTCCCTCTTAACTAGGGAGGTATTCACCAAAATGTTCTCCTCTTGTCCTCAAAGCCCCACAAACTAAACCATGGTCCTCATACCATGTCTTTTTCACATATACCATGTTATAGGTAGCATCATCCAAGTCACACAAGTTTCACCATGATTCTCAAATCATGCCATGATCATGTAGATTATGCTCCAATCATCTCCATGATAGTCTTGTAGACAATGTCATGGTCACACAGACCATGCTACAAGTGTCATTACTATAGTCACATAGACTATACCATGGTCACATAGACTATGCCATAATCACTCAGATCATGCTATGATTATCCATGTATTCACTCTGAATACCTCCATATTCATAAGACTATGTCATGGTCACAGAGACCATGCCATGGGATACAAGGACCATTTTTCTCCATTAGAACTCTAGGTGATAACTAATGTTTTGTTAATACCATAATAGTGTCTCATCATTGACCTATCTTAACAATATTTCCACAATATCCTTCGCAGGCTAACCTGTGGCAGGACTTTCCAGGTGTCATGTTTGAGAGACAACCTCGACCTGGATGGTGACACCGACAGTCAACCACATGATGAAACATTCACAAATCCTCTAGAATTTTTTCCACATCCTTAACTAACTATCTAGGAAGTTAAGTTATGTGAAGTATACACTTCAAATACAATCGAGGATGGGTAACACTTTTTCATATTACAAAAGGAGGGGAAACCCTCGCTATGACTTTCCAATTGAACTACTATGTAAAGTGCCTCCCGTGAAACAATCTAGGCTTGTGGTCAAATTATTCCCCAATCATTTGGAAAAAGACGAAAAAATAAAAATTCCAACTATCTATCTTTCCTTCAAGCCACCGTGATCATGTTTGAACCCTTCTCAACTTCATGACCTTCTCTGGACAGACTACAAAAAAGTTGCTAACACCTCCATAGGAAGGGATGGATTGTTCCATCGTTGCATTAACTGGAGACATCGATTAGTGTAGTGGGAAACACACAAACTTATTTATTTACAGATTAAATGTTTGGGGAGAGCGATTTTGTTGAACAGAGTAAGTTTGACCATGTTGCTAGACTAATACCACTCACCCATATCTAGTGGATGGGACCCTGAAAACTTTCCCACATAGTAAATGTTTGGGGAGAGCGATTTTGTTGAATAGATTAAGTTCGACCATGTTGCTAGACTAATACCACTCACCCATATCTAGTGGATGGGACCCTGAAAACTTTCCTAATTGTTATTGGAAGGTTGCACATATTTATACTCTGCATGGATCCACACACCCCTGTCGGGTCCTCTCTGCACTTTCATCGATGACTAGTACCACTACCAAGATTCCACTCATAGATTCCTCTCTTCTCTTTGGAACTAAACTCTCCACCTTCACTTCCTCCCTACACATCATAATAGTAAGCTCTACAAAGGTGAGAGTGGTCCCTCACAGGTGGTCCCTCATAGAACCACTTTACACATTCGCATGCAATTTCATGCATGTCATTGGGGAGACTCTCGATGCACACCATGTGTGTAGTAACCTCTTTCATGGTCATGATTTGTGCCACTTCAAGGTCTGGTAAACAAATTGATTCCTTTGAGACAAATCTTTTTCTCAACTTTCTACAATGCCAACACCTTAATACACTTCAAACAGATATGAATACTATTCTCTATATCCTCACATGGCTCCTTCTAGGAAACAAGTCTTCTCTAAATGGAAAATTCTTCCTCACAACAATAACTCACCTCTCTATGGATATGTTTCCATTTCCATTTCATTTTACCTGGGCCCTCTTGTAAGGGAGTGGAGCCCAGTCCTTCTCTGATACCATGTTGATTTTTCAAGAGAGATGATATCATATGTGAATATTATTATTTAAAAGACCTAAAAAACACAACTTATCAATAAACCATTTCACAATGACTTATTAATAAACCCTTTCACAATGACTTATCAAGTCAACCTTCTTGAGGTTATGACTAGTACAATTACACTTAAGAATAACTTCTGAAATTACCTAAAATCTCAACAAGGAGGGATACAAAAGTGCCAGGGAGGGACACTAACAATTTCTGCTTTAATTTGTCAGAAAGTTCAAAACATTGGTTTTTAAAGATATGAGCTTAGTTCATTGATAGAGATCCAGATTGAGCTAAGATTTTTGGAGTGAGTCCAAAAAGAAGACATGAAAAATACCCAGTGAAGTAATTGGATAAAATATAAGGTGTTTGGAAAGGGGATGCTGAAATAGGCCAAAATTCACTATTCCAAGCCACTTTTTAGTGATTTTTAGGATTTTCGGAGGAAAAGTGATCTCATATCACAAAACTATAAATTTTTATTTACTCAATTTTTTTTAATACTCATCAAGACACACAACTTTGGTTTTGTAAAGTTTTTTCAAAAGTGCACAGATTGAGAGATAGTCAGTTTTGCTAAAATTTTAAAGTTTGTAAAATTTGTAAAAAGGACAAAGTTGCAAATTCCAGATTGTTGTAGAATCTTATTAGAGCAAGAGATGGAAAATATAAAGGTTGGTGTGTGTTCACCATCATGAGTGTTATAAGTTCACGATATATTATTTTTCTTGGTTCCTGATTTATTTTCTTCTGCAGCTGACAGAAGTTGGCCTTCAAGTAAAATTTCACCAGTCGAGAAAGTGTATAAATGGGGTGAAAATGGCTTTTTCAAGAAGCTGTAAATTTCATCATAGAGATTGAATCGGGGCATAAAAATAGTCATTGGAAAGTTTATGCATAGGAGAATAACTTGGAATTATTATAATTTGGAGAATTTTGATATAATTTTTTATGAATTGAGAAGAAAAATGACTTGTAGCATTAATGGAAATTTCTTATAATCAAAATGGTTACTTGCAAATTTTGCATAATTAGAGGTATAATAAGGTCAATTCAAGTCCAGGATTGCATAATAGGGTCATGTAGGATGCACATGGATCTTACAATGATGAGAGAGAATTCAAAGGCCGAAATATCAGTGTGGGTAGTGTTGAAACATAATCTAATGCACATAGGAGCAGAGTGGAACTATCAAAATTGGTGGAGACTATGAGAAGTCTGAGAATGAAAGTGTAGATGTATAGAGAAGAATTATTTTTTCTCTTACACTCTAAGATGATATTTTCCACACCTGTTAGAAATAGTTCATCCACATATAACAATATTATTACCAAACCATCATCCACAACATTAAAGTAAAGGTTAGGATCTTCACTACTCTTTGTAAATCCTAAGATCGTCAGAAAATTGTCGATCCTGCCATACCATGCTCTAGGCGCCTGTTTTAATCCATATAAAGTATTCTTAAATCTACACACTGAGTGTCTCGCATTTGTCACGTATTCAACAGAGTGTTATGTGACTACAAGGACCATTCTTCTTGATCAGGTTTCCATCTGTGCCACATGAATAATGCCAATCCTTACAGATGTTGAACGCCACACACTTTGATTTGTATGTCCTTCGAAGACTATTCCAGGGCCATTCTCCATTGTTCAAATTACCATGACCAATCCAGGGAGAATATAAGCTCGATGTTGAAACATTAATACTCCCTCTTAACTAGAGAGGTATTCACCAAAATGTTCTCCTCTGGTCCTCAAAGCCCTGCAAGATAAGACATGGTCCTCAAACCATGCCATTGTCATGCAGACCATGCTACATATAGCATCATCCTAGTCACGCAAGTTTCACCATGATTCTCATATCACGCCATGATCATGTAGATCATGCTCCAAGTATCTCCATCATAGTCTCGTAGACTATGTCATGGTCACGCAAACCATGCTACAAGTGTCATTACTATAGTCACATAGAATATACCATGGTCACATAGACCATGAAATAATCACATAGATCATGCTATGAGTATCCATGTAGTCACTCAGAATACCTCCATAGTCATAAGACTATGCCATGGTCACAGAGACCATGCCATGGGCTACATGAACCATTTTTCTCCATCAACACTCTAGGTGATAAACAATGTTTTCTCAATACCATAATAGTGTCTCCTCATTGACCTTTTTAGACAATATTTCCACAATATCCTTCACGAACTAACCTGTGGCAGGAATTTCCATGTGTCGGGTTTGAGAGACAACCTCGACTTGGATGGCGACACTGACAGTCAACCACATGATAAAACATTCACAAATACTCTAGAATTTTTTTCCACATCCTTAGCTAACTATCCAAGAAGTTTAATTATGTGAAGTCTACACTTAAAATACAATCGAGGATGGGTAACACGTGTTCATATTACAAAAGGAGGGGAAACCCTCCCCATGACTTGCCAATCAAACTACTATGTAAATTTCCTCCCATGAAACAGGCAAGGCTTGTGGTCAAATTATGCCTCGATCATTCAGAAGAAGACCAAAAAATAAAAATTTCAACTATCTGTCTTTCCTTTAGGCCATCGTGAGCCTGTTTGAACCCTTCTCATCCTCATGTCCTTCTCTAGACAAACTACAAAAACGCTTCTAACACCTCCATAGGCAGGGATGGAATGTGCCATCATTGCATTAATTGGAGACATCGATTAGTGTAGTGGGAAACACAGACACTTTATTTATTTGCAGAGTAAATGTTTGGCGAGAGAGATTTTGTTGAATGGAGTAAGTTCAACCATGCTAATCGACTAATACCACTCACTCATCTCTAGTGGATGGGACTCTGAAAACTTTCCCAATTGTTATTGGACAGCTGAAAATATTTATACTTTGTCTGGATCCACACACCCCTGTCGGTCCTCTCTGCTCTTTCATCGATGACTAGTACCACTACCAAGATTCCACTCATAGATTCCTCTCTTTTCTTTGGAACTAGCCTCTCCACCTTCACTTCCTCCCTACGTGTCATGACTGTCAACTCTACAAAGGTGAGAGTGGTCACTTGTAGGTGGTCCCTCATAACACCACTTTACGCATTCACATGTAATTTCCCGCATGTCATTGAGGAGACTCTCAATGCACACCATGTGTGTAGTAACCTCTTTCCTGGTCATGAACTGTGCCACTTCGAGTTTTGGTAAACACATCGATACCTTTGATCCATCGTCTCTTTTCTCAACTTTGTACAATGCCAACACCTTGATACACTTCAAACATATATGAAGACTATTCTTTATCTCCTCACGTGGATCCTTCTAGGAAATGAGTCTTCTCTAAATGGCAGCTTCTTCCTCACAACAACAACTCACCTCTCTATGGATATGTTTCCATTTCCATTTAATTTTACCTGGGCCCTCCTGTAAGAGGGTGGAGCCCAGTCCTTATTTGATACCATGTTGATTTTTCAAGAGAGATGATATTGTATGTGAATATTATTATTTAATATGCAAAAGGATTACAACTAAAAGATAGATATCCACAGAACAAAAAGATATATCCTCAGGGAAACCCTCAAGGGGGAGAAAACCTTGCAAACTTTCCTCATTATAGATTCCTCCAACATGTACAATGTCATATAATTCTCTTTCCCGAAATCAAGACCAAAGAGACCTAGACATGAACCAAAAATAGCCTCCTAGATAAATGAACACTTCTCTCTTGTACTTATGTTCAATGAGTGATCTCGATATGACTCGATATAACCTCTATTTATACTCTAAAAGACCTAAAAAACATGACTCATCAATAAACCATTTCACAGTGACTTATTAATAAACCCTTTCACAATGAATTACCAATTCAACCTTATCGAGGTTATGACCAGTACAATTACACTTAAGAATAAATTTTGAAATTACCTAAAATATCAACAAGGAGGGATACAAAAGTGCCAGGGAGGGACACTTAGAATTTATTCTTTAATTTTTCAGAAAGTTCAAAACATTGATTCTTAAAGATATGAGCTTAGTTCTTTAATAGAGATCCAGATTGAGATAATATTTTTGGAGTGAGTCCAAAAAGAAGATGAAAATACCCAGTGATGTAATTGGAGAAAATATAAGGGGTTTGGAGAGGGGATGTTGAAATAGGCCAAAATCCACTATTCCAAGCCACTTTTTGGGGATTTTTGGGATTTTCAGAGGAAAAGTGATCTCATATCACAAAAATAGAATTTTTTTATTTACTCAAACTTTTTCATACTCATCAAGACACACAACTTTGGTTTTGTAAAGTTTTTCCAAAAGTGCACAGATTGAGAGATAGTCAATTTTGCTAAAATTTCAAAGTTTGTAAAATTTGAAAAAAGACAAAGTTGCAAATTACAAATTATTGTAGAATCTCGTTAGAGAAAGAGATGGAAAATATAAAGGTTGGTGTGTGTTCATCATCATGAGTGTTATAAGTTCATGATATAGAATTTTTATTGGTTCTTGGTTGATTTTCTTCTACAGTTGACAGAAGTTGACCTTCTAGTAAGATTTCACTAGTGGAGAAAGTGTATAAATGGGGTGAAAATGGCTTTTTTAAGAAGCTGTAAATTTCATCTTAGAGATTGAATTGGGGCATAAAAACAGTTATTAGAAATTTTATGCATAGGATAATAACTTGGAATTATTAGAATTTGGATAATTTTGATATAATTCTTTATGAATTGAGAAGAAAAATGACTTGTAGCATTAATGGAAATTTTTTATAATCAAAATGGTTACTTGCACATTTTGGAGAATTAGAGGTATAATAAGGTCAATTCAAGTATATGATTTCATAACAGGGTCATGTAGGATGCACATGGATCCTACAATCATGAGAGAGAATACGAAGGCCAAAATATCAATGTGGATAGTGCTAAAACATAATCTGATGCACATAGGAGCAGAGTGGAACTAACAAAATTGGTGGAGACTATGAGAAGTATGAGAATGAAAGTGCAGATGTATAGAGCTAACAAAAAGAAGATAATGAGAGCACAGGAGGAGTAGAATCAAATAAATTCTTAGATGGTGAAAATGTAAATCAATTGCAGAGGCAAGAGAATAATGGATCGGGCTTAATACCTGAGGAGGAAGGTGGACATTATGAAAGAAGAGATAACTACAAAAGACCCATTCACTCAAGAAGTGCTAGTAGATATCATAGAAATCACTCACCTCTTTACTCAACATGGAATTTTTATGCATCTAAGGATTCAAGGAGAAGTCTAGAAGTGTCTCATGTTAGGCATCAAAGAAGAAGATATGAGTTGGATAGTTTGCAAGGAGAGATTAGGAAGATTAAGCCACCATCCTTTGATGGTGAAAGAGAAAAGGAATATGATGTTGAATCTTGGTTTCTTGGAATAAGAAGTATTTTCAATTTTACAACTACTCATCTAACCTAGAAGATAGGATTGCCACATATCATTTGCATGGAAAAGTTGATATGTGGTGGGATCAGTTGAAGAAAGTTGAGCACATTAATGAGAGTAGGATCACTTGGAAGAAGTTCAAGAAATATTTCCAGGAGTATTTTTCAGAGCACTATTATGAAAATAATATGCAAGAGTTCTTTGAACTCGGGTTGGGGAGCATGACAATGGGAGAATATGAAAATAAGTTCTTGGGATTGCTAAAGTATGTGGAGTTTATCATGGATGAAAAGGTGAAGATACATAGGTTTCTGAGTGCATTTTCATCTTTCTATAAAGATAAGATTCAATATGATGAACCTACTTTGATAGAGACCATTAGAAAGGCTAAGTACTTATATGAGAAAGGAAATGACAGAGAATCTTTGCAAAAGTATTGTTGGGGGTGTATAGAAAATCACATGTACAACGATTTTCCTCATAGAGAAGACAAGATGAGAACTTTGCACAACATCCAAGAGGCTATTATAGTAGAAGAAATGCGAAATATTATTCCAAGAATATATGTAGCCTTGTAAGATCAACAAGCAAAACACCAATCCCAACACCAATCCCATTTGATTGAAGTGGAAGTAAGATTGTTAATCAATTTGTTTTTATTTTAATCTATTTGGGAGAAAGCCATAGTTACATTGGTCCTAAATTAGTGGAAAATTTTCATTTGAAGAAAAGTAAGCGTGAAAAATCAAGTTTGTTTCAGCTATCCACTGGAACCAAAAGAAGGATCAATGAGACTGGCAGAGATCGTCTAGTAAATATGAATGGAGTGAGTACTAATGTTGATCTTAATATCACAACGTTAGGATCTTATGATATCCTAGTTGAAATTTATTGGTTGGACAAGTATCATGTTGTCCTAGATTTCCATAACAAAACCTTTACGTGTCTTGATGAAGAATGAAAATAGAGCACTGCGAAAGGAATTCCAAGACCCATTTCTATAAGGTATATTTCAGCGTTACAATTGAAGAGATGTTTTAGTAAAGGATGTCAATTGTATGCAGCTCATGTGGAGGAGCCAAAAAATATCAAAGGGTCAAGTATTGAAAAATATTTAATATTGAAAGAGTTTGAAGATGTATTTCAAGAAATACCATGATTACCACCTAATAGGGATATAGATTTATCTATTGATTTAGTACCAAGAGTTTCCCCAGTGTCAAAAACTCCTTACATAATGATTAAACTAGAATTAAAATAATTACAAATGAATTTGGAAGAATTGTTGAAGAAAGGGTGCATATGCCCAAGTGTTTCACCTTGGGGAGAAAGAGTATTATTTGTTAAAAAGAACGATGGAACGTTGAGGTTATGAATTGAATTTAGACAGTTGAATAAAGCCATTGTGAAGAACAAATACCCTCTACTCAAAATTGATGACTTCCTTGATCGACTAAGAGGAGAAAATATATTTTTGAAGATAGACTTGAGATCGGGACATCATTAGGTGAGAATTAAGGAAAAATACATCATTAATACAACTTTTAGAACTAGGTATGGTCATTATGAATTTGTAGTGGTGCCATTTGGACTAACCAATGTGTTGTCATCCTTATACACACTTGCAAATGTGGAAAAAGTTTCAATCCACTTATTGTGTCCTTGGAGGCACAATGCCTAAATCCAAACCCACTATCACCTCGATTTGGATTTCTTCCATCTAGGCTCACTCCTAGGGAAGCCAATGGGGGTAGACCCTAGTTACTATGTGAATTATTAAATGAATTCTAGGAGTTAATTTTAATTTGTTAAAGGCAAGGGGAAGCTAGCCTATATGAGAGGCGAAAATGCAATGTAAACCTTCAATGAAAATCAACCCTTTCCCTAAGTCAACTATGACTAGTGCCTAAGGTTAGACAATGGGGTCAATTAAGTTACAACAAAAGATCTAAATACAAATGAACAATAACTTTACAAATTTAATGATATACAATTACAACAATAAATAATAGTTAGATTAGTTAGCAATATAAAAAGATACAACTACTTATAGATTTACAAAGAAAGGAAAGATGCACTTGTTAGATTTATTATACTTGTGAAGAAATAAATGAACTAACTACTCAATCGATTTTGCAAAAAAGTGAAGGAGGTAGCTCAAAGATACATTTACCACAAATTAACAACTCACAATCCAAGCTTGAATGCCCCAAAGGGGAGGTGCACAACTTCAAGGAGGGAAGCTCAAGAACTAGTGTGCAACTTCAAGGAGACAAAAACTTGATAAGAAAGCCACAAAGGGCACTAATGAGAAACTTCAAGGAAGAACCATCCAACCTATTGACCGCCTATTCAACTAGGGAGTCAACTCCATGTACCATGAAGATATGCATCAACATATGCAAACATGTCGAATATTATTTGGTTCTCCAGCACATATTTTTGTAAGCGGAATTTATGCACCCCTGTGTGGGTTAATAATGTAATAGGTTTGCATGGGTCATAGTTGGGTCAGTTACTTTGGGATTTATTCATTAGGAGATTTCCTTTCACTGACGGTTTTTTATCCTCGGGTTATTAATTTGGCTTTTCAGCCTTATTAATTTCCCTTGAGTTTTTCCCTCCCACCATGCAATAATTCCTCCAAAGTGGTGAAAGGCATTCTAATGGATTTATCCTCTGGTAACTAGTTTTAGGAATGATGTAAATTACTATGTATGACATCTTAGAAAGTTTCACGGAATTCCGTGTCTAGATAGGTTTTTTTAATTAATTAAAATTGTTTAAGGTTGGGTAATTTAATTAATTAATTATAGTTATTTTTTAGCAAATATTGTAAAAACTAGGTTCTTCAAATTTTGCTAGTGATATTTGTTCTCAAAATAAATGGAATGAGACCCCCTACACCCTTGGACCAAGTTTCAGCTCAGTCGGTCAACTTTTGCTAGGTGTTTGTCCACCAAGAGTCTTAGATAGTCAAAACAACAATTTTAATTGCTAAGTCAT
>CBVK0101420548.1:0-20862 GCA_900067695.1 Picea abies | reverse complement strand
TATCAAGGAGCCCATTGAAATTGTAGACATAACTACTCCTCCAGAAAATCTTACCTTTAAGAGGATAAATAGAAATATTAAAGAGGCAAGGAATGAAATTTCTAAAATAAAAAGAAAGGAGTTGGCTGAAAAGAAGAAGTTAAATTAACTTATGGATATGTATCATGGAACTCTTGAAAAGTCTATGTTCATAGCTAAAAGGTTTCAACCTCTCCACGGAAAGCTTATAAACATGTAAAAACATAACATAGCCTTTGAGACTCAGATTGGAGGGCTAAAGATGGAGCTGCAACCTTTCAGAGAGGATCTAAACAAGAATAATTTGGATATATTAGCTAAAGCTACCACCAGCAGGAGCTCCTAAGTCAGAAAGTGAAGAAGATGGACACCTTGATTCATAGCAGGAGCTCCTAAGTCAGAAAGTGAAGAAGATGGACACCTTGATTCATACCATTTTTGACATTTTTCTATTTTGGTATTTTGATAATTAAAGACAATCATGTTTGATAAGTCAGGATTCAGTTCAGGATGTGTTAAGATTTTCTATGTCTTATACCACCATAATATATTATTATAGCAGTGGTTGACACTTGGGATATTTTTGGAGTGTTTTGATGCATTTTCAAACAAACAGAGCAACTACAGGAGAATTTGTAGCACCTGGCATTGCGAATTGGCTTATACATGTTGGCACTACGAACTGTGTTGCGAACTCTTGATCTTGAGGTTTTGGAGGAATCAACGGTTTCCAAATGGGAATATAAGGTTATGACAACTGCTAAAAGTTTAGTTGAAGGTTGGAGGGACACCTGACCAAGGGAGATGTGCTTAGATCACACGTCATCAAACACATTTAATATGACCAAGGAGGTTACCAACATGATCCTAGTTTTTAGTAGTTTGTTACTTTTTGTTGAATAGTTGTAGTCACTCCACCTTTAGGTGTGAGAATCCAATGCAATAATGGGATGCGAATTGTAAATATGTCATTGATAGTCTAGTCTATAAAATAGAGATTGAAAATCATTGAAGGGTTCGAAGGATTGTAATGAGACTCATTAGAGATTGAAAATCATTGAAGGGTTCGAAGGATTGTAATGAGACTCATATGTTTTTGAAGTTGTAAAGTTACAAATCCATCTCTATATTTTATGTATTAGACTTGAGACTTTTTGATTAATAGAAATCAATTTCTTTCCATTATCTTATCTCAATATTACTCTGATTTTACAGTTATTTGAATGATTCATCTGATTTATTGTAACTGTATTGCAATGGAGGTTTTGTTGTGATGTTGCTATGATTTTCTCAGAGTTTATCTTTTGATTAAATAAGCTCTTATGTCAAAATACTTTCCTCATATGTCTACTAGTATTGTCTGATGTGAGTGGTAGACATTTTCATTTTCTCATTAAGTCTTCTATCTATTCATTTTACTCTGTAAAACCATGATCTAAGTTATCCAAGACCTCATTTGCTGATACATCTTTTCTATAACCTTTTGTGATTTTCACTGTTCTGACTGCATTTTGATCCATTTGACATAATCATAAAAATTTATCTTTAAACCTACTGATGGGAGTCAATCTTACACTTTAGCAATCAAAGTGTCACTTTCAGTGATAATAGATCTAAGAGAAATTTATTTTAGAGAAAAGAGATCAGTTGTGCAAAGTGTGCAATAGATCTAAACGATCATAACTTTCTTCTCAAAGCTCAGAATTCGGAAAGGAAGTAAACATTGGAAAGGTATGGGACAAAAAAACATAGTTGTTCACCCATGAATGGGGACTGATCAGTCAATTTCTCAAGAAATCAACAAAAAACATGTCTGATATATTAATGAATCAGAATGGTTTGTGTTTTCATGAAATTATTGAGAAAAATTATCTTGATAGAGTTTTGTTGGCTGCACATTTTTGTAGAATTAACAGTTATTAGAATGGAACAGATTTATCACAAAGTGCAGAGAGATGGATGATGCACAAGAGGCTTACAATCAAGAATATGAAATCATAAGGATGAGTGTCTAGTTGTGTATGGAAGGAACAAACTCCAATGTACATGGAGAAGAAAAGGATGATAACATGAATATGGTAGAGACCATTAGAAATTTGAAAAAATATGTCAAGAGTCACAAATATGATAATGAAAGGCTTATGAAAGCCAAAGAGAAGCAGGAATAGTTCAATATGAAGTTAATGAAGATCCTGGATAGAATTGAAAAGAATTTGGATAAGGAGAGTGGCTCCAACAAATCAGGAAGCCACAGGACCCCTGAGGAAAGAGGAAGATCCAAGAGTGATAGAAGACATCACCATCACTCTCAAAGACAATCCTAAAGGAGGGAACATATCATCTCAAGTCCATCCCTTGATAGGAAGCATAAGAGTTCTGGGGTGGATGAATTGAAAGGAGAAATTAACAAGATCACACCTCCTACCTTTGATGGAGAGAACAAGAAAGATGAAGATGTTGAGACATGGTTGTTGGGCATGAGAAAATATTTCCAACTACATAATTATTCTTCTCATGTAGAAGGAAGATTTATTATCTATAAACTAAAAGGAAAGGCATCCATGTGGTGGGATCAACTTGTGCAAGTGCAGCACATCAGAGAGAACAATGCTACTTGGAAGGAATTCAAGAATCATTTTGAGAAGAAATACCTGACCAAAAGGTATTATGACAAAAATATGAAAGATTTATTTGAACTCAAATTGGGTAGCATGACCATTGATGGGTGTGAGAGAATATTTATAGAACTGTCGAAGTATGTCTCCTTCATCAAATATGAGATCATTAAGATTCATAGGTATCTAAGTGGGCTACCATCCTTTATCAGTGACAATATTCAATATGATGATCCCAATACTTTGGAGGAAACTATAAGAAGGGCCAAGTGTTTATATGATCAACATAAATGAAATCCTACTTTCCAAAGATCTTGGGAAGACAAGTAGAATTTTAAGAGGGAACCGAGGCATAAGGGGAACAAAACACCATTTTTCAGAAACAGTCCTCGAGGATAGTCATATTTTAGAGAGAAAACAATGGTTGAGGTAGGTGGGAAAAGGCCAAGGTAGACACCCATTCAATGCTGGGGTTGTAAAGGAGACCATAGGTATAGATATTTTTCTCACAAAAGTGACAAAGTGAGAGTTGTCCATAATGTATAGAAATAAAAAACAATGGAATACATGGGCATAAGTATACCAAGGATATATGCATCCCTAGACAACAAGCAAGCATAATTTCAATCACACATGATTGAAGTAGAATATATGATCAATAACCATGTGTTTACTATTTTAATATATTCAGGAGCTAGTCATAGCTATATAGATCCTAAGTTAGTGGAAAGATTGCATTTGCCAAGAAGAAAGAATGGAAAATATTGGTTGGTATAGTTGGCTACAGGAGCCAAGAGAAAAGTTGTTGAGCTGGTTAAATCATGTCCAGTGGACATGAATGGTATAAGTATCAAGGCATATTTG
Organism: Picea abies; assembly: GCA_900067695.1. Classification (NCBI taxonomy): domain Eukaryota; kingdom Viridiplantae; phylum Streptophyta; class Pinopsida; order Pinales; family Pinaceae; genus Picea; species Picea abies. The sequence goes on along the minus strand of CBVK0101420548.1, from coordinate 17,365 downwards.
AACATCCTTCCCTTGGGTTCATATGAATATCTAGTTGGTATGGATTGGTTGGACCAACATTGTGATTTCTTAGACTATAATAACAAGGAATTTACTTTCCTGAATGAGAAATGGAACCCAAGAATAGTCCAAGTAATTCCTAGGGAAGTTACTGTCCGATAGATCTCAACAATGCAGCTAAAGAAGTCTTATGGGAAGGGCTACAAAATATTTGCAACTCATATGGAGGAAGTACCTAAGGAGAAGGTGTGAAATATCGAGGATCATGCAGTCTTGAAATATTTTGAGGATGTGTTCAAGGAGTTACCAGAACTACCCCCAATGCGAGATATTTATTTCTCTATAAACTTAATTCCTAGAGAAGCTCCAATATCCAAGACTCCCTACCGGATGAGTACACTAGAGAAAAAGGAGTTTCAAATGCAACTTGAAGGGATTCTGAAGAAGGGGTATATATGCCCAAGTGTGTCACATTAGGGTGCCCTAGTTTTATTTGTGAAGAAGAAGGATGGGACATTGAGATTGTGCATTGACTTCAAACAATTGAACAAAGCGACTATAAAGAAAAAGTATCCTTTTCCAAGGATTGATGATCTCTTTGATCAGTTAAAGGATGAAAGGATATTCTGAAATATCAATCTTAGATTGGGTTACCATCAAGTAAGGATTAGATATGAAGACATAAACAAGACCTCTTTTAGAACAAGGTATAATCATTATGAGTTTACAATGGTGCCATTTGGGTTATCAAATGCACCAATTGTTTTCATGTGCTTAAGGAAGCATGACCATTGATGAGTATGAAATGATATTTTTAGAACTTTTGAAGTATGTCTCCTTCATCAAAGATAAGATATTTAAGATCCAAATATATTTGAGTGGGATTCCATATTTCATCAATGATAAAATTTAATATGATGATCCTAAAACTTTGGAGGAAACCATAAGAAGAGCCAAGTGCTTATATGATCAAAAAACATGAAATCCTACTTTCCATAAGGCTTGAGATGACAATAAAAAGTTTAATATGGAACAAAGGAAGAAAGGTAAAAATCCACCCTTTCTCAGAAACAATCCTCACAGATAACCATATTTTAGAGAGCACAAAATGGTTGAGGTAGATGGGAAAAGGCCAAGGAAACCACCTATTCAATGTTTGTGTTGTAAATGAGACCATAAGTATAGGTATCGTCCTCACAAAAGTGACAAAGAAATAGTTTTCCACAATATACAGCAAGATGAAATAGTGGAGGACATGGGAGGAAGTGTACCAAGGATCTATGTAGCCCTGGACAACAAGCAAGCTAAGTTTCAATAAAAAATGATTGAAGTAGAAGGTATGATTAATAACCATGACTTTAATATTTTAATATATTGAAGAGCTATTCATAGATATATATATCCTAAGGTAGTGGAAATATTTCAATTTCCAAGAAGAAAGCATGGGAAATCTTGGTTGGTACAACAGGCTACAGGAGCGAAGAAAAAAGTTGTTGAGTTGGTTAAATCATGTCCATTGGACATGAATGGGCTAAGTACCAAGGAATATTTGAACATCCTTCCCTTGGGTTAATATGACTTTCTAATTGGTATGGATTGGTTGGAACAAGACCATCCTATCTTAGACTGTCATAACAATGCATTTACTTTCCTGAATGAGGAAGGGAACCCATGAATAGTCCAAGGAATTCTTAGGGAAGTTACTTTCTGAGAGATCTCAGCAATGCAGATAAAGAAGTGTTATAGAAATGGATATGAAATACTTGTAGCTCATATGGAGGAAGCACCTAAGGATAAGGTGCCAAATCTGGAGGATCACATAGTATTGAAATATTTTGGGGATGTATTTAAGGAGATACCAGGACTACACCCAAAGAGAGATATTTATTTCTATATAAACATAATGCCTGGAGAAACGCCAGTATATAAGACCCCCTACCAGATGAGTACAATAGAGCTGAAGGTGTTGCAAATGCAGCTTGAAGAGATTTTGAAGAAGGGGTATATACACCCAAGTGTGTCACCTTGGGGTGTGCCCCAGTCTTGTTGTGAAGAAGAAAGATGGGACATTGAGATTGTGCATTGACTTTAGACAATTGAGATTGTGCATTGACTTTAGACAATTGAACAAAGTGACTATAAAGAACAACTATCCTTTGCCAAGGATCAATGATCTCTTTGATCAATTAAAGGATGCAAGGATATTCTCAAAGATTGATCTCAGGTCAGGATACCTTCAATTAAGGATCAGAGATGAATACATTAGAAAGACCGCCTTTAGGACAAGGTACAATCATTATGAGTTCACAATGGTGCCATTTGGGCTATCAAATGGACTAGTTGTATTCATGTGTTTAATGAATGGTGTTTTCTGGGAATAGTTAGACAAGTTTGTCATTGTCTTTTTGGATGACATCCTTGTATATTCCAAGTCAGAAGAAGAGAACGAGCATCATTTGAGGATTTTGTTACAAGTGTTAAGAGAGCACCAGTTGTATGCCAAATTGAGCAAGTGCTCATTTTATCAGAACCGAATTCACTATTTGGGGCATATAATATCTGAAGAAGGGATAAAAGTGGAACCTAAAAATATCCAGGCCATTAAAGGGTGGACAACACCTAAGAATGTGAGAGAATTCAGATCATTCATGGGTCTGGCTGGCTACTACAAAATATCCATTGCATGGTTTTTGAGGATTGCTCACCCAATTACTTCTTTACGAAGGAAGGGGGTGAAGTTTCAATGGACAACAGAATGTCAAAGGAGATTCCAACAATGGAAGAAGTTGTTAAGAAGTGCTCCAATTATGAGGATTTTTTATCCAAATGAATATTTCGTTGTTTGCATCAATCCATGCAAAGAAGGACTTGGTGGAGTCCTCAGTCAGAATGGGTTTGTGATATGTTTTGAATCCATAAAATTGAAAGAGAATGAAAGGCTCTATGCCACTCACGATTTGGAGTTGGAAACCATAGTGCTTGCCTTGAATAAGTGGAGGAACTACCTCATGGGAAATATATTTGATCTAAAGATAGACCATAATGGTCTGAAATATTTGTTTAATCAACTAACTTTAAATGCAAGGTAGAGCAGATGGTTAGAATTCCTATGTGAGTATGATTTTGATATCAAGCACATAAAAGGAAAACAAAACAAAGTGGTTGATGCAATTAGCAAGAGAGTGCATGAAATTCATGCTACAACCATTATCATGTATCAAATTGATCTTAAAGGCATAATTTTCGAGGCTGCCAAAGCAGATTTGCAGTACATGGAGTTAGTAACAAAATTACAACAAGGTAAAATGCATTAGAAGGTTGAAGATTATAAATTGGGAACTGATGAGATTCTCCTATACAGGAACACAATTTATGTACCCGATTCTCTTGAACTTAGGAGTATGATATTGAAAGAGATGCATAATGTACCTTATGTTGGACACCCATGATATAATAAGATGGTTGCAGCAGTCAAAAGCCAATATTATTGGCCAGACATGAAGAAGGAAATTGTTGAGTACATTGCTAAAGGTCAGGAGTGTCAAAAGGTCAAGGCTGAGCATAGGCACCCAACTTGGTTGCTACAACCATTGCCCATTTTGTAGTGGAAGTGGGAAGTGGTGACAATGGATTTCATCAAAAAAATGCCTAGAACAAGAAATCATCATGATGCTATCATGGTGGTGGTGGACAAGATTACTAAATCTTCCCATTTAATTCCTATGAAGGTTACTCACAATGAAAGCAATGTTGATGATATTTATATGATGGAAGTAGCACACTTGCATGGCATACCCAAGACAATTGTGTCTAACAGATGCCCAAAGTTTAACTCAAATTTCTTGAAGGGATTATTCAAAGGGTTGAGAACAAATCTAAACTTCATCACAACTTATCATCCCGAGACTAATGGGAAAACAGAAAGAGTGAACCAAGTGATAGAGGATATGCTAAGGATGTACGTGATGGAAAAACTATATAAATGGAAATATTATATACACTTGGTATAATGTTCCTGCAACAATGGGTACCAAGAATCACTGAAGATGAGCCTGTTTGAGGCACTTTATGGAAGAAATTGAAACACACCAATAGGTTGGGACAACCCAGCCGATAGAGTAGTGATTGGGCCAAAGTCTCTCATGGAAATGGAAGAGAAAATGTTGAAGATAAACGAAATTTAAAGATTTCCAAAGACAGGCAAAAAATCTATGTTGACAAGGCCATAACTCACAAGGAATTTAAAGTGGGTGATCATGAATTCTTGAAGGTGAAGGCCAACATAAGTTCCCTGAGGTTGGGAAATTGTTCCAAGTTCGAAACCAGATATTGTGGGCCATTTGAAATCCTAGAGAGGATTGGAACAATAGATTACATGCTTGCATTACCTTCATCTATGATTATTCATAATGTATTCCATCTATCATTGCTAAATAAATATATACCTGATGTTAATCATGTTATTAATTGGAAGGTGATTCAGGTGGAGCAAGGAAGCACTTTTCAAGTGCATCAGATACACATTCTGGACCAAAAAATCAAATGTCTTTGGAATCAATCCATAGGGCTTGTAAAGGTCCAATGGACCTAGTACGGTCCTGAGGACACAACTTGGGAGCATGAATATTCTATGCAGGGAGAATACCCGTATCTTTTTGAATATTTTGGAAATCTTGTTGATATTATGTAAGTAATATGGACTGAGGATAGTTCATAAATAAGAGGAGAGTATTGTAGTACCCCAAGGTCAAGCCCCTCCAAAATTCTAATGATGTTTATAGGCTGGTGATCCAAGTGTTTATAAGATGGGAGGCTTATGTGTTTATTAGGCCAGAGAGACTAGATGTTGAAGGACAGGGAGCCTGATTTTGTATATATAAATACTCACATTATCAATGTAATTACATAACTGTGTGTAGACCAACCATGAAGAAAGAGTTATGGGGGACTAAGATCCACTGGGTAGGGAAAAAATGGGGCTAAGAGGCTAGGAAAAAGGGATAATATTGAGGGCTTAACCCAAAGGGAATATTATAATGTATTTTCCAAAAATATTAAGGTTTGAGAAATAACCCATGTTATCCTAAGTTCCTTTGGGGAGAGGAACGAAATCAAAGTGGAGAGGAACGAGCTCCCAAGAGAGCCATGTGTCAACTTGGACGCATCCAATTTGATGGGGGAAAATTCGTCATTGTGGGGGTTCTCTCACCATTCTTTCCATGCTCTCCACTCACACATGCACTCAGAATGAGCATTCAAGCAACCAACCATTTCCTCCATCGTTGACTTTTGCAACCTATGAAACTTGAAAACCCATGAAGCTAACTCATTTTCCTATGAGGAAGAACATGATTGCACAGTTCTTGAGCCATATCGCTCTCTATTCATTTTGTTATTGCTACCCATGTTTTGTCTAGACTGGTGTAACTTGTTGTCATTACCAAAACCTATACCCTATTTTTCTACTGTAGTTAGCTGTTTGACTTGGGAGCCAGACATTAGAAGCACGTTTTCAGGCCTATGGTTTTGAAGAGGCAAGTTGTCAGGATCGTGGATTGAAGAAGCAAGTTGTCAAGCCTGTGAGAAACTCTCTCCAGGTGAGAGATATTTTTGGGGAAGTGATTTCTCTTGGAGGGACTCCAACAACATCTATAGAGCTATGAGAATTCTTTATCCGACCTATTGCTCAATCCTTGGAAGGGAAGTGGAGCATTCGGTGGACTGTGGAACAAATTACAATGAAGGTGTATATTATTGGGGTGGGATAGGCATGTGGGGAATGAGAATCTGTAAGCAGTGGAAATAAGTAGTCTCCTGGGAGGGAATCCTTCATGTTTCATTGTGCATCTTTCCATAGTCTCAGCCTAGCATAGGATTCCCTTTACCCTTGGTGGATTTTAGTCATAGCTCAGGGGTGACCCACTACTGATAGCTTGGAGCAGCATGGTCTAAGGATGGAAGGCTTGTTGAAGGTATTCATGCATATGGTGGTCTTCTCATAAAAATATAAGTACCATTTCTATGTTAATTTGTATGTTGTGTATCCTATACATGTCTTTATATTTATAATAATTGCATGTGTTTTTGCAGGTATGTTTAACTGTTAGTTCCGCATAAATATGCGTTGTAGCAGAATGTTATGTCTGTTGAAATTTACATTATAAATGTATGTTATTAGAAAGTAGATGTTGTTTTCATGTTATTAATTATGGTATTTTCCGCAAATGAAAGTGAGACTTTTTGTAAGGTGGAATGGCTCGACCCTATAATGGTTGGGGACGCTACAAATTGGTATCAGAGTGAGGTTAGAGTGGTTCCTTTCGGTGGCATGACCATCTTGGGTGGTCGGGGATGATATATGAGAGATAAAGAGTGACACTAATTTTAATTACTTTGAACAATCCAACTCTCTTTACCTCCAATAGAAACCTATTCAGTCCTTTTTCCACCATGATAAATAGTGAACGAGATAAGTGGTAATGCTATCTCAACCCCCTACAAGGTTTGAAAAAGACATAATTTGAACCATTTATCAAAATCGAAGATCTCATAGATGAAACAAAATTCATCACCTAATTAACAAAGGAACATTGAGTCCCGAGTGAATGAACATCATCCTCAAATATAACTAGATGAGCAGATAGTATACCTTTGAGAGATCCATATTTACAACCATTTCTTGTAGTCATTTTTTCTTGATTGTATGGAAAAACTCCTGGGATGTCACAATGGATTCATGGATCTTCCTACCTGATAAAAATCTAAAATATTCATCATATATAGAGTCAAAAAATGGATACTTCTTCGTCATATATATTACTATTTCCATGAGATTATAAATACAATTACATAGAGAAATAGGTCTTAATTCATTTATAGAGAAATGATCATCAAATTTTTGGATTAGGGATGTAAAGGTGGCATTGATATTTGGAAATATTTTACCAGTCCTTCTTGACCCATCAAGCAATCTCAATATATCCTCTTTTACAATTTCAAAGAAATGTATAAAAAACTTTATCGACGAGCCATCATGACCCAGGATATTGTCCCTTTGGAAGGAATGAACTACTATTTTTACTTCCACTTTTGATCATACATTCTCCATCAAATGAAAACTATCTTATTAATTCATGAATCTTAGGAAAAAATAAGTCTTTGTTTTACCACTTATGCAATAATAATCATACTTTCTACCTTATATATCTCATTCAAATGATCAACACCAAACTTGGAAATATCCTGAAAGCTTGTGACCTCTAACCCATCACTCCTGATAATATTCCAAATGGTATTAGAAATCTTCCCATGAAGAACGTATTGATGAAAATACTTTGTATGTTCATACTCTTTTCTAACTCAAGAGATCCACTTTTTAATTTCTAGGCTATCTCCTTCTCTAATAGAATCTTCCTTTTCCTTTGATCAATTTGATTAACCCTACACATGAAATGATCAATTGGATGAAAAACCATATATTGAAGGTATAACCCATCTAGATATACCTCAATAGAAACAATGTATTTCTAATTCTTTAGTCTTTTCCAACGAGCCTAGTGCAAATATTCCTTATTTATCCTCTAAAGGTTGTCCTCAAACTAAAGCGTTGTTGACACATTGGAGCATCCATCATAGGGCACCCATTTTTATTTCACTAAATTAACAAAATCTTCGTCATCCAACCTAATTGGATAAAACTTGAATGGGCCTGAGGGTTCCTCCCCATTGATGATATCTCAAGAAAAAATGGAAAATGATCATATTCCCCCATAGTGATATCCCACTTCCTAACACATAAATGATCATTTAAAAGGGATTATAGGATAAAACATCCCAAGTTATTATCAATTCTATTCTCACCTACCCTCTTGTTTCTCCAAGTAGGTCTAATAATATTAGCATCCATATCAAAAGACCCATCTCCTATAATTTCCTCACAAAAAAAATTAGAGAAAGAATAAAATTGACTAGAGGAACCCTATATTTTAGACTTGAAAAAGTGAGGTCCCCCTCTACAAAAACAAAGTTGTATTTTATGGGGACATACTAAATACTTTCTCCCAATATTCCACCCTCTACAAAAGAAAATGTATTTGATGGGGACATACTAAATACTTTCTCCCAATATGCCACCCTATTGAAATTGGGTCCATATATTGTTCAAGACAAATAACATTTTATCCAAATTATGTGAGTAGAGAGAAGCTATTCATCCTAATTAAAAGGACCAAAAGTTAGAATAGGATAAGGATCTATCCCTTCAACTGGTAATCAATGCCCCCCTTGGCCCCAATCACCCACAAGCATCTACAAATATGAAATCCCACCACCCTACTAACTTCCTTAACTTTGCAACAACTTTTTCCCCATCCACTGGAGTTCCTTGTAGTAATAATAAATTAGGATTTTGAGACTCCATATCCTCCTTAGGGCTCATCTATTAATAAGTCTACCCATCCCTTTGTAATTTAAATATAAATAAATTATGAGGCACCCCCTATTAATACTTTATTGCCTCTAAGTGCCTCCAAAATAGCGTATTATTTACAATATAATACTCATACAAATCTTTCTTTGTCAGACCCTTTATGACTTCTTTCATCAACATCACCCAAGCCTCCTTCAATTCCCCTATCAACATCACCTATAACCTCCTTCCTTAGCTTTAAATTATATATACTTCCCTCCACACTAGTCTCAATGCAACATTGAAAATTTTAAATTTGTAGAAAATAATATTTTGAGATAGGAACAAGTGAGATATAATACAAAATAAATTAAATCCCAATTTTTTCACATATTTACCATATTGTTTTAGTCACAAGAAGACAACCACGTTTTTTTTAACTGGGCTAGTTTTATAGCCCCTATTAGGGTTCAATTAATTAATAACGTGGTATCTAATATTATATAAGGGGGTTCTATATTAACATAGTGTATACGGGTTGAATTGGATTTTCATTCAGGTAAGAGAAAATTCTCGTTGGTGAGCTCCAATTGGATTCACTCTCATTTGGGATCGCAAGTTTCAACCAATATGTGGGCCTAGTTTCCACTAAGAATTAAAAGAAAAAAGAGGAAGACAAATAGATTGTCCCCAAAAATAATTCTTACTAATCTTAAATCTAATCTAATTAAAGAAAATGAAAACTATTGTTGACCCGTAAGTGTGATAAATATCATACAATTCTCCTTTTACATTCCATTTCAATTGTTCCTCCACATTTAGAGAATTTCAAGATCATCATGGGTTCCTAATATATTTATCTCACAGGACTAACTTCCATGACCCACATAATAATCATTTGATATTTTCGACCTTCATTATGAACTTATACTTAGAATTTTTGGAATTGGATGTTCACTTGCGTGTGTAGAGAACAATCGTGATCATCCGTTGTCCCACTTGTCCACTCTCCTGATTGTTTGTTGTTCCACATTTCGTTGTCCCACTTGTCCACTCTCCTGATTGTTTGTTGTTCCACATTTCTTCTCTCCTAATTTTTTGTTTTTTTGTTGTCTCTCTTGTCCACTCATCATGATCCTTCTATAATCCTTCCTTTCAATAATCACGTCATCCTAATCCTTATATCATCCCATTGTCTTCATCCCCACTTACCTCGATCGTCCATTGTCCTTCTTGTCTGCTCTCTCGATTGTTCACCACCCTGCTACATTTTACATCCCGTCTTATCACATTTCCCAATGTGAATTAAATTATAATTTTTGGAAATGACTACCACTCATATAAGTGTTAATACCATTATCAATGACGAGCTTCTCAAGATGATTTCCCATAAATTTTAATACTAATTATCATTAAAAATACTAGAGTTAAGATCAGCCTTGTAACATGTTGAGATAAACAAGTGTATTTTGATAATACCAATTTGAAAAGAGTTGTTCATTAAGTCTGTCACCTTGGTTAATTTCTACATTTTAAAATAAATTTCCATCCTTAAAATCATCCCTAGTCATAGACCTACATGTATTATTATACATTACCACCCTTGGAAAAGAATTCAAACAAGATTTGGACATAAGGAATGGCATTGGAGGGTTGTGTTCCAGAAGTTTATAATTTTAAGGAATTAATTTCATGGTGTATTGACAAGTTTGATGAAGAATGAATAATTATTCAGTTACAGAGAGAATTTCCCATCTATTTATCTCCCTCAACATTTAAAAGGATGTTCAATCTCCCAGGGGCCAGAGCCAATGATGATTTTCAAGAGTTTCGAAGCTGAGGACTTCTTGAAGATGAAAAAAGGAGGATTCAAAGAAGCTGAGGACTTCTTGAAGATGAAAAAAGGAGGATTCAAACTTCTGCAAGGCTACCTCGAAGACCCAACATTTTTTCCTAAATACCTCTCAAACATTTAGGTAAGTTTACTAAATAACCCATACTGAGAAATGACCTGCTTGTTTTCCAAAATTATTGGATAGGAGTCTACAACTATAGTTCCTAAGATTACTTTGTAGATGTTGTACTTCCCAATTCATGAGAATGTCATCTTCAATTGGGCTAGCATTATTTTAGGTGATTTATATTTCCAGTTGGGAAATTTCCAAAATAATAAAAGGTTTTATATGTATTCATATCTTATTTTTTTCACGACTTACTGTCACATAATCAATGGCCTACCCTTGGCTAAAAAGGTAAACTGTAAATTGGACCCTATGCAAATGAGGTACTCCACACTTAAGAAAAAAAGGTCGTATATCACTTCTATGAAGTGAAAAATGATTTTATATCATCTTTTAAAAGGATAATTCATGGACCCATTACATCAAGATTATCCCTAGAATATTCATCTTTCTTAGACCAAAAAGTAAGTTTAGATGCCATGGACAATTTTATTGCTATTAGACTCTACTATTCGCATGAGAAACCTTCATACTTGGCATACCATGTTTTTGATAAAATATTTATAGTTGAGATATGTAAACAATATAAGTTTTGAGCTCACTTATTCAACAAGAAAAGGAAAAACAACTCATCCCATTAGCATGGAAAATTGGGAAATAATTGTAAAAATAATTATCCATCTTGATGAAATATCAACTTAGCTTGATTTATTCAATCTCAAGAAAGAAAATTAAATCAATGATTTTGACCCTAATAAGTTAATTATGACACACATGACATATGTAGGATATAGCATGTCATTTTCCAAAACATTATGACACACATGACATATGTAGGATATAGCATGTCATTTTCCAAAACATTCGTATTTGGAGAAGAAGAAGGTGACAGTCAAAACCCTCAAGGGTTACCTATGGAAAAATTGCAAGACGATATTGAGACAATCATCAATATAATTAATCAACATAGACAATGAGGAAGAGTTGTAAATGAGATAATTTCATGGTCCCCAAATGTTTCTTAAAAAAACATCCTATTGAAAAGAAAACCCCAGGATTCAGTTCAAGAACAAATAAATTTTTAGATTGATAATTATGATGACGAAGGAGAACAAAACCCTCCTAAGGGAAATCTAGAAAAAGAATAGAATCTCCTAATTGCTAGTAAGAGGAAAAGAGTTTCAAATAAAGAGGGAGAAAGTGAAGAAATACCTAGAAACGAAACTGTCCTAATATATATGGACTCAATGTAAACATTGAAGAAATATAAATTGTAGGTCAAGAACAAACGCTACAAGAAAGAATAACAATTGCAAGATAATTGGCTACTCAAGAGACAATCATATTTGAAGAGGAGTCTCTTACCTTTCATTGTGCCACATTCAATAAAAATTTAATAAAGTTAGTTATCGAAAAGGTCAATGCAAAAAATAAGAAGATTCAAGAAAATGGAATTCAAAATTTGGCTTTCAAGGGGTTCCACCCTCAAATATCATAGAATTCTATGAGGCCACATGAAAATATTTAAAAATGTCAATTGGAGATATAAAGAATTAAAATGAAATTTTAGAAGAGAGTGAGAGAACTAAAAAATGTTCTGACTTCCCCACCATTGTTTTCTAGTCATGTTGCCACTATACATCCCTTGAGAACTCTTGAAGGAAGACCAGAATCAAGATTAATATTAAAAGGAACATCAAGTTTGCATACTTCTATCAGGAGATATCTTGGTGAAAACATCGAAAAGAGATTTTCCTTGATTCTTGAAACTTGGGAATTGATAATAATCTTTGTCTCTTTAGGCTAAAAAATGATACATTTCAGGAAGTATCTTCAAGCAGATCTTGAAAATGATGAATAATTTTACAAAAGGGGATATTCATACTTTTAGTGAAAGAGTTTGAGGTCTTGGTGGATTCTGGAGAAAAGAAGAGGATTTTCCTATGACAATCCATTTAATAAAAGTAAAGGCATTTTGGTTTGAGAGAATCAAAATTTTAAAGAAAATGCTAGCTGAGTGTGATGTCATAAGTGTAAAATGCTATCTCAATCGTTTAAGGTGTGGTTTTCATTTGTTAGGCGACCCAAGTTCAATACCCTTACAATGTGTTTAGTCAGGAGGAGACACCCAAAAATCCAATCATGTTAAAGGTTGGTGCAGCTGCCAGGAGGAGACACCCAAAAATCCAATCATGTTAAAGGTTGGTGCAGCTCAGGCCGGGTGCGATCCCAAAGTTATTTTGATGGCTTCGATTCCCATGGGTTTTGTTTTCTTAGCCAATGGTTGAAATGTTGTCCCCACAAGTGACAAAAATTTATAAAAAAAAAAAAAAGGATAAAAGAGGTGAATTATATTTAAAGTTGATTGAATTAGAACTAGTCGGGTCGACTAAAGATGTGGAGGAACCACACTTAATTATTAATTCAATACTCTTGTCAAAAGAAAAAATTGAAGGAAAGTTTGACTCATTAAATATTTCATCAATAGAAAAGTTCAAAAACTTCATCGAATATTCAGAGACAAAGGTAGAGACTTGGTTGGTCTGTTGTAAAAAAAATGATATTGAGGATACTCTCCATCAACTCTTGATGGATTTTAATGATCTTAAAAATTCATTATTTGATATCAAAGTGAGAAAATAAATAATCGTGATCATTATTTTTCATAATTCAGTTTAAGAAATAACAGAGGAGTAGAACCTCTTTAAAATCACAGGGGGATTTATCCTCGTGAGGCTATTGTTAATATTTTGAACAATATGAACATCAAACATTATCTATTCCAACTATTTCTAACCTATCCTAATCAAGAACATCTCTAAAATATAGACACAATATGAAAATATATTATTGATAGCATAAATAGTACATGTTAACAGCAATAGGTTGAAGCAACAATGACAAAAATATAATAATAAATAGTTATAAATTACACTTTTAACATCATCCATGATATATCTATTAATTAACATAAATGTCAAATAACTCAAAAAATACACACATAAATAATGCATGTTACATATCATTCAAGAAATTGTAAAATACAATTGCATATGTAGAATAATCCCATATACACGTGAACAACATTCACGGTCGCTCAAAATTCTTTTTGTCCTTTATTCCATTAGATAATAGTATCACCGATGTTACAATGGAAAAAATCCATCTTTCATTCAATGATATCTATTTTATAAAACAAGGAAGACCTTTCACGTTCTTTAACTACCAATAGTTACATCTCTTTGACTCACTTATTTCATCTTATCATATAATTTGAATTTCCCACACATATTCATTAATGAATATATGAACATTATGAAAATAATTTAAGAACACTCTTAAGTCATCAAATTCTCTCTATAGGAAGTCCATGAGTCACAGTTATTGGAAATATATTCGACCATGTTTATATATATCTTCTCCATTTCTTAAAATTTCTGGAAATTTATGGGGTCAACCCAATGAAAATGATTCTAACTAACTATTATTCACTACTCCATCTTTCCAATTAGCCATATTATGCATGATTTGATCATTTGAAACTCGAGATATGAGATGTCATGGAATCATTCATAGTCCATCTCCAATCGAATTCACGCCTCCTCTTTTCTTGATTTTTTCAAGCAATTTTTCTATCAACCGTGAAAAAAATAACTATACCAACATTTTTTTCACTTCTGCATCTTTCCAATGAGCCCTCTCACACCTATTTTTTTCTTTCGGAACTCGAGATATGTCCCTATGAAGATAGAGTTCATTAGTCGTTGATCTAAGTCAGGGATAATATCAACCACTAATCTTATATGCTTAATCATTTATCCCACATGCATTGTGGAAATTGACTCTAAGTTGTTTGTATTTCCCCCCATGTAGTTTTTATGTGGAGTTAGGGTAGGCTCCCACGTAAATATTTTGACCCATAATGCAGAGGGAAAATAGAATAATAAAAATAAAAATAAAAAAATAACCCTGCACAAATTACAAAATTAATTCAAATAATAATACTAAAAATCATGTTCCTAGGAATAAAAAATTAATCTAAAATAATCCCAATTTCAAATGTCTGAAGGAAGGTGAAAACCTGAATGAAATAATAAAATAATACAAAGTTTTATTATTTGGGAAGGTAAACGACATGGGTTCGAGGAAATTACAAAATTAAAACTATTGTGAATGCCCGATAGCTTGAATTCGATAGGTGAAGCTTGATGGTTAGATCTTGGTGGTCAGGTTTGGAATTTTAAGAAGTAAAATGTGGCAAGTAAACCCGATGAGGTGAGCCCGATGGTGAGAGCCCGATCTGAAAGGGGAATCCCAATGGCCTATGTTCCCAAAATGTTAAGAAAATCATAAAATAATCCAATAATAATAAAATAATCCCAACTCAAATGTATGAAGGGGTCGCAAATATGGGGTTTCAGGACATATGGGAAAAATGTGCCTAGGTGAAAACATGATAGAGTAATATCTGATGGAGTGATATCTTGATGAGGTAAAAACTCGATGGGAGAAATAAAAGAAAATAATCAACGTGCATTGAGGCTTTGGGAAATTCTCAAGGTGTGTGAACTCGGTGAAGAAAAATAATAGAATATTTGGGATTATGTAAAAATGCACAATAAATTCAAAATTAAAAAAATAAAAATGAAAAAAAAAATCATGAAAAAAAAAATTCAAGTGTAGATCCAATTCTATGGGAAATTTAGAAAATGAAATAATAAAAAAATCCCAAAATAAATAATAAAATATAAATTTGGAACTTTGGGATTGGGGGAATGGTATGATGCATAAAGTCAATAGAAAAGAAATTCTCAATGTAAAAGTAATTCCCTCAAAGAAATTTCCTAATGGTAATTCCGAAAAATAATAAAATATATATATATCACATGGTGCATATTGACAAAGTCCCAATTTGGAAAGTTCATGATTCAGAAAGTTGGATGATAAAGTCCCAATGTGGAAATTTCTTGATATAGTAGATTACCAATAGAATAAAACAATAATAATAATAATAAAATATACATGGGAAGCGGGAAATTTAAAACCATGTTAGGATTTAGAAACCCCTGAGTAAAATAAAAATAAAAATAAAATAGGAATAAAATATTAAAAACGAAATATAAAGATAAAATAAAAAAGAATTATACAAACTCATACATACAAAATAAAATCTGGATGTAGTAAGGTAAATATGAGGCTTGGTTCCAAATATGGGTCAAGGTTCCACACGTAGGTCAAGGTTTTGCACCTAGAAATAAAAATTTGAAACACAACGTATTGTGAAAAATTCAAATATACAAATTTATGGATGTTCGAGACTCACATAAAGTGCATTCCTTTACAACAAATATGGATGTATGAATGACACTTCATATATGACAGGTCAGCATGACATGGAGGAAGCCACATAGGATAACATAGGATAACAGGAAACCTGTATGACACATCATATGTTATGTCAAATGGCACATAACATGCCACATCAGATGCACGCAAGGTGAGAATGACTTGTCCAAATTGTGGTAATTGGAGGAAGTAATATAGAATGGACATGTGGCAAGTATGGATTGGATCTTGTAAAGTAATGGATCTAGAATTCAAGATTTAGATAAAGGTACTTGTTAAGAGAAAGATAGGATCTAGATGCTCCATGGGATATAACACCTAGGAAGCCATGTGGATTCCACACAAGTGATAATATGGACACCCAAAATATGTACCACGTGAATATTGTAGAAAGAGAGGCCAGATGAGGAACATGACATGTTATATGCCAAATGAAACTGTCTAATCAAACAAGAAATATGTCATAGTGACAGTCGAAATACAATTCAAACTATCATGCTTACGTCAAGACCATCATATGGAAATGAAGATATTGGATCAAACTATTCTAAACCATCAATTTACTTAGGCTCAACCCATACCCATACATTAAAGGTTATGAAACAAGGTGAAATACTTGATTCAGATGATTTGAGAGCCAAAGTTATAGCAAGAAGAAGTATGTAGATTTAGGGTTTCCAATTGATAAAGACTCAAGGCTTAAGGCATGCTTTACATATAGGGAATCAAACGTTGTTACGAGAATATAGGAATTTTGGGGCTTTAATATCTTTTAATAACTTGGATGATTTTCTCTTGAGTTTCCTATCCTTTGTGACCTTATATACCTGATAATTCTTCCTTCATTGTGCACCATATTTCTCGTTTGTTTTGGCATGACTCCCTTGAAGACTTGGACCAACATAAGTATCTTTCATAGGAAATAATTTTGCAACCTTGTCACTACGATCACAAGAAGAATTAACTTTGTTATAAAAGGAAGATGAGACTTGTTGATCAGTTATAAAATATATATTCTTTCCCCTTTCCATTTTACTAACAAATCTATGAACAAGAGTTAGGTTTGTTTAATAATGGAAAAAAATATTCTCTTAGAAGAAATCATCCATGATCTTGGACTTTTATAAACAATATGTTCCTGTAAACAAATTTCATGAAAGATTTGTACAAATTGTTTTCTTGCTTGCATTTAATCGAAAATAATATCTCAAAATATTAGAAAATATTAACTATCTTCTTATTCTTGTTATGGATTTTAAACTGAAGAATGTGATTAACATGTGAGAGCTTGAGCATGAATATGAAGACAATAGGTACATGATACAAAGTAACAATATTCTCTTCATTCAAACCAACCATTCTCTTCTCTATGATGTAGTGAGATGATATTATAATCCAATGCACAAGAAAGCAATAGGTCCTTAAAAATAGTTTCTCTCTGAGTCATAAAACAAAGCATTAACCCTACAATCATATAGGATCAGAAAACACCTTTAAATCCATTAAAAATAATTAATGCAAAAGGTTCAAAACACAACATGTGAATCTCATCGCAAAAGGATCAAAGAAGCATCATAAATCAAAGGTATAATGAATAACATTTGAAAGTATAAGATCAAAGAGAATACTAGTCATGAAAAACCTATAATGG
>CBVK0101420512.1:0-10478 GCA_900067695.1 Picea abies | reverse complement strand
TAGTTGGTGATGAAATCCAATGTCCTGTGATCAAGTCTAGAAGGGGCGGGGATAGGGTGGAACAGTTATAATGGAGACCTGCTTAACGGACTTACACCTTGGTGCAAGCTTCCACGCAATAATTGTGGATTTACCCTCCAAGGAGCCCGAGTGAGTTTGACTAATGTCTGCTCCAGGTACAGTGAGACTTCCCATCACTGTCACCTTGTGTAAGACCCTAAAGATTATGGCCACTAAGGTTACCAATTCACAGTCAGCCTCTGGGCAGGAACAGTCCGATCTGAACGTACGGGTAGGGTATCGAGCCCGAAATCAACTAAAAGGCTTCCACGCAGTAATTGTGGATTTACCTTGAAGTGACCCCCATAATACGATCTGACCACCACAATCAGTTAAACCACAGAGGGTTAGTTCCCGTAGCTCACCCGAATGCGACCTCGTGCGTAACCCCTGTGTTAGAGGGGGATCCCAGGCAGACTTATACGATGATTGGATTTTACTCTCCCTAACTCAGGATGCTACTGTTTGATTTGGAAACTTTGGAGATTTATGCTCACAGCCTAATCCAAAGTACTAAGCCTATTCTACTGTTGGTGGAGGATCCTAGAAAAGAAAAAGTTCTAAATAATTTTTAATTAGCATTCATTTTATAGTTGTTCTTTACTCAAAAGGGGTGCATGGAAGTGAAACGAATGGAATTATGACACAGTCCCAAAAAATGCATCAAGGATGATAAACAATCATTTATTTTCGATGAACATCTATCTAAGGGAGAGAGATAGAGTTCTTTTCACTAACAAGCAAAAATAAAGAATGTCCTCAAACAAATTTTCCTCAATCAAATCCTGATGTGATGCTAAAACTTTTGAGATACCTTCTAATATGCACAATTAATCATGAAGATGCCTTCTATTGTTTGCATATGAATAATGATTAATTCAAAACAATGCTCGTCTTGCAAATTATCTTCTTGGATGAATGAAAATCAGACCGACACGAGCAAGAATCATACAAACAATACACCCTCTCATTGTGATCGAAACAAGAAGTGAAAGAAAAGAAACAATCAAAGAGAAATCAAACTTCACACCCAAAAAGAAAAAGTCGAAGAACAATGATCTTGACTAAAACTAAATGAAAAGATATGTAGACCTTTGACGACCTTCACCGGTGTTTTTCGTTCAGTTGACGAGGAGAGAAAGACAATGCATGGGTTTCAGACTCCAAATGGCAGAAAAACTCAACAAGAATAGTGAAGAAGGCTACGAAATACAAACAGCAAGATGTTTGTTCTTCAAGAAAAAGACAGATGTCAAAGCTGGAAAGAAGAAGGATTGACTCACAAGGTTACCCAACAAGAGAGACACAGAGGAAAAAACCAGAAAAAACAATTCTGGAAGGTTTACTGGCCAAAGGAGGGCTGGCACTCTGTTGTCAAGGACAAGGAGCATTATAGCGCTCTGTGCAAGGCTGTTAGGGAGTGTTGGTGCTCTGTTAACACAAGGATAGGGGCGCCAGGTTCAGAAACTCCCAAAAATGTCAAGAAATCCAAAAATTGTAATTCAATCTCGACAATTAGGTCGAGTGTGATGGGGTAGGGAGCCAATCAGCTCATGAAACCAATCAAAAGAGGAGTGAACCAGGTCTGAAACAATCAAGGGGTAAAACAAGGTCTATGAGGAGAAATCAAAACAAGAAGTTTCGATTTGAGGACTCCCCAGCGGAGTCGCCAGTTTCTGTTGTAGGAAAATCTCCCTGCGGACAGGTAGATTGCCTCAAAGAGCTAGACCCTACTCTAAGACATAAAGTGCTTAACATGGACACTAACTTCCTTTCAAATCCATACAAACTAGTACATGAGAAGGAAGGAGAACAGCAGTACCTTTTTATCGATGTTTGTCCCTGCACGCTCCAAATCGAGCTCCGAACTCTTGCTCCTCACTGAATCCTGTAGACAAACAAAGTACGACCGCTTCCTACTCTATTGATGTTATCTTGAAAACAGATCTATCTATCAATGATAAGTTCATGTAATATCAGACACAAACTAGAAAGAAACATGCCAAGCATGTCATATTAATGAGAATAACAACAGCAGTACTTACAATCGTAGATGCGAATGCGACAGCTTCGTCAAGTTCCCTTTGTCTAACCCTTGCTTGACAGATCCACAACCTAGATGACAGTAGCTTCACTGATCACTCTCCTTTGGATGGTTGTGTGTTTCCTATGAGATCATAGGTTTCATGCTAGCAATTCTTCCCCCTTTTCACCATCATAGAGCTTGCTTATATAGGTTAAGAGGAGCTTAACCTCTTGAGTTATCTTTAGAACAAGTTGAGGAACTCCCTCCTTAGATCAGGGATCCTCTGATAGAACCAAGAATTCGAATGCAACTTCCTTCTAAACTTGAAAGATCCTCCCCTTATTCTCCTCAATGGGCCAACTACTACCTCAGATTAGGCAGTTCTCCCTCAAAAGGGGCATCAGAGCGTTGTAGCGCTCCCTAAGAAGCTTGAGGGAAGCACCAGAACTCAAAAAGTGGATAGCGCTCCTTCAGAAGGGCAGGAAAGTGCTATAACGCTCCCTGAAGCCTTATAGGGGAGCGCCAGCGCTCCCTAGACTGATATAGGGGAGCGCTCACCCTTAGAACCTTTGATTAAGAGCTCTTCTCAGGTGTCAAGAGTTCCTTGACTTCAGTTAACCAGTTCTCCTTCTCCAAACCAAGTGTATGAGATGTTTTAAGTGCCTCCTTAGTGTCGTTGGCATGGCAGTATGCTTAAACAACGTTTGTGACACTTGTGAACAACTTGCGACACTTGTGAAAGTTGTAAGGAAGATGCGACACTTACGACAATTGAGAGGAACATGCGACACTTATCCAGTTGAGTAATTTTGACGTGTAACAAGGGGTGATGCTAAAAATTCCAGATTCTGAAACACTTGATATTTTCCAGCTTAATTTTTCGCTTGATGGCCTTCATCATGATTTGAATTTAGTTTTTTGATAAGAATAAATTTTCAAGGACAGGAAGGCATACTTGAGTTGTTTTCTTTAAAAACAAGGACAGTGTAAAGAGTTTTAATGATGATCGTATCTTCTCATGATTATAAAGTGAAACCAAGAAGACTAGTCTGAACAGGAAGTTTATTTTTCCAGTTTGAGTTTCAACAACTTACAGCACTGATACTTTGAGATGAACCTGACTATTACTTTATGATGAGACATTTTGGTTTCCTTTCATGAAATAAAAGGTGACACAGACATGAATTCATTCAGAACACAGAAAAATCAAGCAAAATGAAAAGAACCAAAATAAATAAATAAATAAAAAAGAAAAATATGTACAGAGGTGGATTTGGAAACATCAAGAGAAATAACTTTTGAGAGCTTGGCCATTCACCAGGAAGGTGTCTGGCTGTCCCTCCAAACTGTGTAGATGGAAAGAGATGGTACCTATTTTTTCAACGATTACGAAAGGTCCCAACCACAAGTTTTGGAACTTGGTGTGTTCCCCTTTTCCCTCATGAGGTTTATCCCATTTGAGAACCAGGTCTCCTAACTCGAAGTTTCTATCAGAAGAAGAGTTTGAATCAAACCAACTTTTCACAATCTGTTGATGTTGATCCAGATTCTTCTTTGCTTGTGCTCTTACTTCCTCTAGTTTTAATAAGGCATTGATTTGAATTTCTAGAGGAGGGAAGATCTCTTCTTGGACTTTCTGCGATAATTGCAGAGATGGAAGTAGAACATGAGGAGGTAGGATTGCTTCTCTCCCATAAATGAGAAATAAAGGAGAGTTACCAACAAAGGTTTTGGTTGTTACTCTGCCAGCCCATAGTGCATTAAACAAAGCGTTGTGCCAGTTCTTGTGGTTTTCAAAAACTATCCTCTTAATGATCTTAATCAAATTTTTGTTTGTTGATTCTACTAGGCCATTTCCTTGGGGATAGTAGCTGCCAGAATATTTTAATTTAATCTCATTTTCTAAGGCAAATACATTCATATAGAGGGATGAGAAATAAGATGCATTATCAAAGACTAAACATTTGGGAATGCCGAATCTAGTAATGATATTCGAGTTAAGAAAAAATACTACCTGATTAGTGTTTACCACTTTCAAAGGTGTAGCTTTGGACCATCTGGTAAAATAATCCATTGTTGTAATGATATATTTATACTGTTGTGAAGAAGCAGGGTTAATTGGCCCTATGATGTCGAGACCCCACTGCTGAAAAGGTGAATCCAATGAAATAGGTTGCAAATGGAATGTTTCCTTTTTCACTCATCCAGCATCCTTTTGGCAGATTATGTATTTACGACATAACGCATGGGAATATTTAAATAACGTGGGCCAATAGTACCCAACTCTTAACACTTTTTTAGCAGTGGTGTCTCCACCGAAGTGTCCACCAGCCTCACCTACATGAATTTCATATAGCACTTTTCCTACCTCATCTTTTTCCAAACAACGCATAAGAACACCATCGAAATTCTTTTGAAACAATACATCATTTATTAGCTGGAAAGATGCAGATTTTAACCTGAGTGCTCTTATGTTTTTAGGATCAAGTTGGTAAGGAGAAGATCCATGTGTTAAATAAAATTTAATATCATCATACCAAGAATTAACAACAACTTGTGTACAGCTGATTTGTGTCTTGTTGTGTTGATTTAAGTTGAGATGTTAATTTGACTTTCTTGTTCTTCAACTGAATCGGCCACTAGTTTACATAGGCCCTGGCCTCTAACAATTTGTGCAAGAGTTATTTTGAGGTTGTATTCTTGTAACGATGTCATCTGATTTTCCCATTTTTCACCCAGTTCCTTTTGTACCAATAAGTTTCTCACAACAGGGTAAGGAATGATGACTTTAGTTCTACATTTCAGCAGATACGACTGGAAGTGTTTCACTGCTTTAAAAACAGCATACGCCCGCTGATCTACAGCTGGGTAATTCAGTTCATCCCCTTTGAAAGATGATCTCATGAAGGCAATGGGTACTTCATTGCTTTCATTATTTTTCTGTGTTAACACCGTAGCATAAGATTGGTCGAATGCAAAGGTGTAAAGAGTGAAATCCCGAGAGAAATTAGGACTCATCAGGGAAGGAGCTTCAATTATTTCCTTTTTTATAGAATCAAAAGATTGACTTTCTTGGGGTCCCCAACGGTACTGAATATCCTTTTTAATTAAATTTTGCAAGGGCCTTTCCATTTCTGAGAAAATCGGGACAAATATTCTGACAAAATTAATTTGGCCTAAAAAGGATTGCATAGATTTTTTGGAGGAAGGGGGAGGAAGTTTGGCAATGGCTTGAATTCTTTCAGGATTGATGATCATTTCATCACTTGACACTATGAACCCAAGTAGTTTTCCTTGTTCCACCGTGAAGAATAACTTCTTAGGATTGAGAGATATGTTGTACTTGCAGCATCATTCTAGAACAACCTTAAGGTGAGACAAGTGATCTTTCTTGTTTTTGGAGAAAACAGTAATGTCATCAAGATAGACCACTACTGATTGATTTATGAGACCATGAAAATCAATGTCCATTGCTCTCTGAAAAGTGGCCCCAACATTTATAAGCCCCAAAGGCATCTTCTTGTGGGCATAAGTGCCCCATGGGGTACGAAAGGTGGTTTTTAACTGGTCTGAGGGGGACATGAGGACCTGGTTGTATCCCGAAAAACCATCTAACAGGGATAGTCTTTCGGAACCAGATATATGTTGAAGAATTTGTTCTATTGGAGGAACAGGATAGTTGTCTTTATCAGACACTCGGTTTAAGTTATGAAAATTGACACAAAGTTGAATTTCACCACTTTTCTTCCTTACATGAACCAAATTAGACACCCATTGTGTGTGTCTCACCGGGAAGATTATATTTGCATTTAGTAATTTATTTAGTTCTTTCTTGACAATGGGTTTCAATTTGGGGTGCATCTTTGTTAATTTCTACTGAAAAGGCTGAGTTTGTGGTTTCATGGGGATGATATGTTGTATTATATTAGGATTGAATGTTTTCAAATCATCATATGTCCAGGAAAAAACATCCTTGAATTCTTTAAACAGCTTTATAAAAGCAGATCGTTCTTGCTCGAAGCATCCCATTCCCAAAATGACATTTTGAGGATTATCTTTAGTCCCTAGACTTATCGTTTCATGAGTCAAGGAAGAGCTATTCATTTTACAATTAAATGACCCTCTAAATTTATCATGCAAATCATAAAATTTCTCCAGTATTATAACGGATTTTGGAATAGAGTTTACCAGATCAGACGTTGATTTAGGAGATCTAGGATATGATATTACCATGAAGTTGCGGAGGTTTTCATCATGAGTGCCTTCATCGATAATTGCACCTTGGAAAGTGTCCTCCATATGCAAGAAGTTGATGATCTGTTGGTCATCGTCAAACACTCTCCAATTGGTGATGTTTTCTGAGATCGATGGCCTGAACAATAATTCAATCGAAAATGCATTCAGAGAGAGACCTTTTGCGGGAAAAAGTTTAGAAGCAACATTAGCCAATAAACCAGCTTCTGAATTACTTAGTCTAGGAATGGAATTGATGTTAAACACTGAAAATTTTTGTATCAAACTCCATACCTCGGTTTGATAACTTTTGAGATGTGGTGACAAGAAATGTATGGAGTTTCTTACCTGCCTGACCATGATTTTTGAATCACCAAGCACCATTAAATTTCTAACGTCCATATCCAGAGCTTTCTTAAGCCCTTGTAGGAGTGCTTCGTATTCAGCAGTGTTATTAGTGCATTCAAACTCTAATCGACATGCAATAAAAGTATTATTACCTGCGGGGTCGATGAGTACACATCCTGCACCGACTCCTTCTTTGGATTTGGATCCATCAAAGTAAAGTGACCATATTTGAGATTCGTTTGCAGTGTTCGGCACATTTGGCAAATTTGGTGACTGAGTACAGGTCATGAGCTTTGATTGTTGCCCAGAATCGGTGATGGGGGGAATTTCAGTCATGAACTTACCAAAGAAGGTGTTCATTCCCTGCATTTCAAGTGAATTAGTAGTAAAAGGTTCATTTGGATCATTTAGATCTATCACAATATGCTTGAAATAGTGTTCACGGTTTATCCTAATCTTATTTGGCTACCCATTTTCCAGTAACCACAAATGAGACCAATATGTGGCAAAGTACCCATGCAGCTGCTCGGACGAGTCAACAACAATAAACCATAGACTTTTGGGATGTCAACAACAATGATGTCAATAATTTGGTGAACCTTAGGATTAGATGATAACCTAACCAGAACATTCTTAAGTTCACTTATTACCTTAACGTTCGTCCGATCGAGCTAAATGATTTTGAGACTAGAAGGTTGAACTTCTATGTTAATTTTTTGGCAAACAGATAAAGCATCACATTTGATGATGCATCAGAATCCAACATGCAATGATGTACATTTCTATTGAAAATTTCAAAAGTTAATAAGAAAGGTGGGACATTTTTATGAGTGCTAACAGCAGAATTCTGTTGATTTTTTGTCGTTGTCCCTGAAACAATTTTATCTACATTTGATACAGTTTTTTCAGTTAGATCCTTTTTATCCGAAGGTTCGAATGTCATTTTAGTAGGGATCTTTTTGGTTGTTTAGAACTAATTTATGAAATATTCTTGCTGCTAGGATCGTTGTTCTTACTGTTTTTTGTGATATTTTGAAGCATTTTCTATAGAATAAGAGGAAATTTCAAAATCTTGTAAATAGAAATATTAGCCCTCAGTTTTTTTAGATATTCAATCAAGTCATATTCTAAGACTGGGGCTGCTAAACTCTATTTTATTTCATCTTGTTTTGACTATTTTGGAGGCACATTATTACTCATTTTAGAAGATGGTTTGCTCTGTATTTTGCTTCTCGTGTTGTAAGGGTGGACAGTTTCAAAGTTTTCTTGAAAGATACTGTCAGAAAAGTTTCCGAAGATATTGGGAGATGAGTCCTCTTCTTCACCTACTTCTTCTTCAACTATGTCTTCTGAACTTTCAGGAGGCACAAAATTATCATGTGCTTCAAGAATGGTTTTCAAAGCATACTACAAGCTTTCGAAATTGAGACCTTTAGTGGTCTGGTTTGGCCAGTTGGGAGGAAAATGTTTTTTGAAAGGAGGTTTAAAACTTCCTTTGCTTGAGGATGCCTCCTCGGCTACTCTCTTCAAATAAATGACTTGATTTGATAGTTTTTGAAAAGATTTTTGCAAGCTTTCCAGGTCTAAAGTTTCTAGTTGACCTTTGACTTGGGGAGGCCTCGTAATGATTTCTATTTTCGTTTTAGAAGATGAAGTTGTTTCAGCTTCACTATTGAGATTGTCTTTCAAGCTTAATATATCCTTTTCAATTTGGATGGCTTCTTCGAAGGCTTCCACCAATGTAGATTTTTTAGACCTTTTTGTTGGCATGTTTTTAGACAGAGGCAGAGTATGCATGTTTGTCATTGATGGCGCGTGTTTTTCATTGATGGTGAAGATCAACACGATCAGTAGCATAGCGATAATGGGAAGATCAGCAGTGTAAGCTTAGAAGGAGGAAAACAGTCAAAGCACGACAAAGGTGGCAAGATCAACAGTGTAAGCTCACAAGGAGGAAAACAGTCAAAGCACGACAAAGGTTTCATTTCAGAGTTTCACAGATCCAGAAATCCAAAGGAAAGAGTTTCAAACTCATGATATGCAAAATCGCAATAACAATCATGACCGTTGGAGTCATAGGACACGTGGCAAGTGATTGGAATTTTGCTGACTTGCACATTGGAGGAGTCGACGGAGCATGGTGTGGGAACTCGCGATATGCAAGATCATGGAAAGATCTGGACCGTCAAATCATCGAGATCGTGGACCATTGATCAGTCATGATGAAGGCCCGTGAAGTTGCAAAATCATGATAAGATCTTGACCGTTGATTCAAGAAGGATACGTGGTGAAATCGTGATAATATCTGGACTGTTGGTTCCATAGGACACACGGTGAAAGATCATCGTTTCATTGACTGGAAATTCAAAGGAGCATAGTGCTCGTTTGATTGGCAAGTGGTCTTATCTCGTGGTCACATTGTCAAGAGTTGGAGAGCAAAACTAGAGATGCCAAGCTCCATCTCAGAGTTTCGGCGATCGCGACTTGGAGCATTGAGACCCTTCATCATGGGCATCATGATATGCGATATCATGATGAGATATGGACCGTCGGATCATTGGAGATCTTGACTGTTGATCAGGCTCGATGAAGTTCATAAGTTCATGAAATACGAAGCACCTTTTGGCGTAGCCTGTGGTCACCACCGATGTTCACGTGAAGGGAAGAAGCTAGTAGTGTTAAGCTCCATCTCGGAGTCTCAGCGATCACAACTTGGAGTATCAAGATCCGTCATCACAAGAATTGTGATATGCGAGATCGCGATGAGATCTAGACCGTCGGATCATTGGAGATCTCGACCATTGATCAGGCTTGATAAAGTTCATAAGTTCATGAAATATGAAGCGCCTTTTGGCATAGCCTATGGTCACCACTAGTGGTCACGTGAGGGGAAGAAGTTAGCGGTGCTAAGCTCCATCTCGGAGTTTCAGCGATCATGACTTGGAGAGTCGAGATGCCTCATCTTCAGATCCATGAAACATGAGTCATAAAAGCACCTTCTGAATAGGCGTTTGGTCACCACCTGAGACCACATGTGAAAGGAAAGGTGAAGGGAGCCAAAGGCACAAGGTTCAATAGGTTCACAGTGTAACTGCTAGAACCGACTGATGGTTTTTTCCAGAAGAATCGAAGAGACTTTAGGGTGATCGCCAGAGAAGATGAAGAGTCTCGAGGCATCTTACAATGGAATGAAGATTGTTCATAGAGGCTATTGACATATGGAAGATTGTTGGAGCCTGGAACTGCAACAAAGGGAATAAGATCGACTGTGACAGAGAAGACGAAGAGTCTCAACTGTCGAAGAGGCTAAGGAATCTCGGCATAACACCCAGTGATGATGGATGCATGGGTTTGACCGCTAGAGAAGCTGAAGAGTCACAATGATGATCAGGCAGAGCACTCGATATGGAGAGAGCATGTAGAAGCATTGTGCATATAGCGTGCACAAGGTGCATAGAGACTATAAGAATGCAGAACAAAGAAGAGATGAGTGTTGTTGTTGAGAGTGATTCATGCGTGTAGAAGGAGGTAGTGTGCAGCAGCTGAAATACACAGAAGAGGAATGGTGCATTGAATGGACATGGTGCACAGAGCATAAAAGTCAAAAGAACAGAAGGCACAAGGCATGTGTGTAGGAAGACAGTGAGGAAGATAGAGCAGGGCAGTGTGCCAAGAACAGTGATGAGACTGGTAAGCCATTGATGAACATTATATCACTATAATAATTTTCAATAGAAAAGATTTATATTTCAGGGTGGTTGGGAGGTGCTAGGGAGGATTGTTGTCCTCAGAGGTTCAAGTGGGTGCTTGA